>PVHY01009633.1:0-55402 GCA_004024945.1 Uropsilus gracilis
TTTCTGGGGTAAATCTAGTTTCTAAACATCAACTTTTTTTAATTAAACTCAATTCTGCAAACATGGATTTTGTAATTTATAACCTAAAAACATGTTAAAGCTCAGTCATCACGGAGTCGAGAGTGTATCTTTCAGTAACAGGATGCTTGAGGCAATAAATCATTTTAAACTTCTTTATAAAGAGAAGTTCTACAAATTGGTCCCATTAGGCTCCCGACAGACTAGTTGCGGCTGGGTGGGGTTAGTCAGTCACAGGACATGCTGGCACCCAGCCATATGAGCATGGGCTGTCATCAACCCCCTCAGTCAAAGCTAAGGGTGAACATGTGAAGAGATAGGATTTGCTGACAAGTAATTTCAACCAGTTAAAATCACTCACCTAAACTTTCAGAAGAGTCCAAAAATTCAAATGATAACCCAACCTTTTCATAACAGTAGTCTCTTCTATGAACGGAGAAACAATGTCGTATTTCTTTGAACAAATTTATTCGAGATTATTCACTTGGGAACTGGAAAAGCAGGAGCGCTCCTATTTCTTTTCCGGTCAATGAATTAACAGGAAGGAGAAGGTAGATGGCATAGTAGCTTTATAATGAAAGACATTAAGTCTTATCTTGATTAAACAAGTTGATTCAGAGTTACTGTTATTCTTTAAGTCCATGTTTCATACGCAATACTACAAAATAACACTCATGCACTTGTTTTTGTTCAAATGTGATTTTTAATATGAACATAACATATAACTTTGCATTTTAAACCAAACTGATTTGAATTTCTATTTCTCTGTTAAGTTTTATTTGCCTAATACAGTTTTTAAAAAAAAAAAATCACCAAACATACACTGTATCTGTTTAGGTTGGAGGTGTTTTATCTCTTAATTTATAAATAACTGCTTCAATTTGTGTTCCTAATTGAAGTCCCTAAAGGATTACTGTATTTTCATATGCAAAATTAAAAATGGACAATTTCTTTACATATACTCTTAAAAACGCATGTGACTTATGATAAACAGGAGCTAAAACCCATCACTAAAATTCACTTTTTAATTGAAAAAACACAATAGGTTAGGAAATCACGTCTGGCATTGACGATCAAATTGCTGAGAACACATGGAGGCCGATGGCACTTTAGGGAAGGGGAACCTAGATGTCCATCGCAGGCAGAACTGGTGACTGGTGGACAGCCCTGCCTGAGGGAGGACCATCCCCTTCTTGTTTGACGACACCCTGAGCACCAATTCTGCCTTCAAGTGAAATGTTCACAGAAGACACAAACTGCTGGCTGCCATGTACCCTTTCACCAGTCTCTTCTTTATGAAGGCACTGGCCAAGTCTCAGCTATTTGAACCAACCTACTTTCAACACTCCCCACACTTGGGGGTCTCCCATCTGCAACCAAGGAGCCCACAGGGGAGAGGGAGAGGAATTCTGAGGCCCTGATGAAGCTGATGACACAGGGCAGAGGATGGGAGAAGTCATGGGGACCCCAGTATCCTGTCCTCTCTCCCAGGCCCCAGAGTGTCTCTCCAGGCTTAATGAATTAGGTGCTAGAAAATTAGGAAAAACACAGGCTTTGAGGCCAGACTATTTGGGACTAGATTCGTGGCTCCTGCCACTTCTGCTTACCTTGGACAAGTCGTCTGGTCTCTCTGGATCTTCAAGTCCTGACCTTTAAAGAATTGTGGTCAAGATTCAAGTGAATGCAGGAGACAGCACTAACCCAGGGGTTGGGTGTTCCATGAGCATCAATAAATGACACATCCACACATGTCACATGTATAGCGATGTGTTTCATCTTGTAACCTCCCTACAGGGCTGGAAGTAGTAGTCACGGGGGTTGGAATCCAGGATCTACCACTATTAAAGACTATTCAGCAAGGGAACCTATTCTGACCCCAGCCCCACTAGAAGGAACATTTTTCTGAGCATCTTTACTGCTTCCAACACCCCACACAGGCTGGCATCTCACCCCAGGCAACAGCTTGGCAAAGGAGCCACCACCAAGAGTGACACACCTGCTCAGATGTTAGCACAGCTTCTCCCACAGTCACCTGGCCTCTTGACTGAATCAAGAACCTGAATGCAGACACCTTATGGAAGCCAAGAAAGAGAGGCTGCCATCCCATTACGCACATGTCCAGCCAACCGTGAGAGCGCCTCTAAATTACCCCCTGTTCACTTGACTGGGGAAGTAGCATTTGTTTTTATTTTCTAGGACAGACAGTCAATCACTTGTATGTGACAGAAATAAAGATAAATACCACCCATTGAACTTTAAATCAAAATGCTAATCCTAGGATGACTTCTCTGTCAAGGTCTGACACTGAAGTAATTCAGCAGGTTTTGATGATGCCCAAAATTAATGCTCTGGTGGAGAGTATGTCTATTAATCAAAGATTTTGATAGTGTGGCTGCTCGTGTTCCTCTACCAGGTGAAATCCAAAATTGTCCTAATGGCTAAGAGACCTTTGCCTTGGTGTCCTCAGCTCACAGATTACATGGCAACTTCCAACTGTGAGGATCTGAAAAAGCCCCTTGATGTTTACCTGTAAAAAGGCTCAAGGGGTGGGTCATCATTGAGAAGCCCCTAGAAGATGAGTTGTCCTAAGCATCTAGCAATGTCATAGCATAGTTGTGAGGGCCAACCAGAGTCCAAAAGAGATCTGTACTTTTTGAGGGTGGACCCAAGGACCCACAACAGTCCCAAAAAACAGCCCAAAGGACCATGTGCAAGTTAGGAGGAAAATTTTAGCAAGTTTGTGTGAGGAGGATTGAAAAAAATCCTGACTCTTTTTGTATATTTTTTCATATATCTTAAAGGTATAAGATAGGGCTAGAAATCCAGATTAGACCCAAATATCCATTTCATCTTCATGCAATTAGAACCCTACATCTCCCCCTCAGTGTTAATCTTTCAACATGCACTTATCATTTACCCTTCCTCAGGCACTATTCTAGGCAAATGGGATAAGTCTGCACAATACAGAACCACATCCCTGTCATATGGGCTGTGTTCCAGGGACCATAGTGATCCCTCTAGTCCAGATTTTCTTATCACCCCCTCCACACACACAGACCTTATGCCCAGAAAAGGCACAGTGCCTTCCGGTTGCAGCCTTCTGATCATCACCCACACCCATGGCAGAGCAATATTTTAAAATGTGAGCTTAATCATAATCCTTCTGTGATTCCCTTGCTTAAGATGAAGAGTCCATACTTGACAGGTTCTGAGGAGGCCTTCCATAACCCTCTCTGCCTATCCCTCCAGGCTTACCATGCTTGAGAAACACAGCAGATGGTGCAATCTCAGCATACCATGCTTGTCAGCACCCTGCCTGCGTGTGGCCAGTCACTCCAGGACGAGCTGTGCAGCCCTGCTCTTCAGTGTTAAACATCTCCTTACCTTCAAGATGCAGCTGCCGCACAGTGTCTCGGGCTCAGCATAGATTCATTTAGGCTGGCCGACACCCCTGCGGGAACCCACTGCCCAGCTCGTCTCTTCCATGCCTAGTACTCACCGTGCTGAGTTACCACTGCCAATCACTTGCTCTCTGCTCACCTCCCCAGAAGACTGAACTTCATTTTGCCTGAAACACTGCTTTATACATTTTGTAGTCCCTGCACAGTCTCTGGAACATATTAGGTGCTCAATGAAAGTTTACTATCCTGAACCGATCATACCATAAAACCTAACCACCCTTTAGTACATTGTTTCCATGAAAAAAACTGTGTTTCTAGTTCTGCCTGGCCTGTTGGGGACATGGCTCACCCATGCACAGTTCCAATGACAAGAATATAGGTCCATTGAGAGCATTCTATCTTATGCTGTCCTCCCATAAAAGCAGAGGGCCTGGGGGGATCACAAGGTCACTGTGGGGTGGCCAGCAGATCAGAGCTGCGTCTTAGTTGGGTTTGTATTCCCCATAAGTGACCTCATTCATAATGGAATACAAATACCAAAGGGCCCAAGATAGCTATAGCTGGATGCTGAGTTACGATCCTGGGACATCCTTGAGACTGAGCATAGGATTTGGGATTAGATCAGCCTGGGCATGCATTGCAGGAACCCAGATTCCTACCTGCAAACATTCAAACCATTCTTTTCACATGAAAGAAAAAAATCATTTCCAAAGGACTTAAAAGCAAAGCAAAACATTACTATCTACCATTCCTATGGCACACCTTGTACCAGCACTTTTTTTTTTCAGAGTCCCATGAATCATGAGTGGACAGACACAACCCTAATACACTCACTTGAAGGTTTTTTGCTGTCCTTCTTGGGTCCAAAAGTTCTACTTGTGAATAGTGTACTATTAGCACTTCTTGACATGTACTATTGTCTGTTTCAAGGAATCCAGCAGTTTTCAGATTGAGTCAAAAGTTAGATCCAGTGACATCAATTTCATCATCTGTCTGTTTACAGGCACCAGCAGTTTGTGAAGAGTAAAACTGCTTTTCTACAGATAGTGGAGGAATCAAGTTTACTTTATGAAAACACCCATGGAAGATTTTAAGTAAATTCATTCCAGAACAAGTATTACACAAAGACCAGCACATAGGAGGTCAGGGGGAACCCTGACACTGCTATTCAGGTGCTGAAGTTGGTGGGGGGGGGGGTGTAAAGGGTTTCAGGTTAACAGGGCAAGTACGCCAGCTACTGCAATGCCCAGACACTTCATTTGAAGGTTTCAAAGTTCAGTTGTCTCATCACCTCTGCCAGATTTCTTTTCAGTGCTGTTCTACTGCTGCCTTGCTCTCAACCTGGTCTTAGCCCCATTCTGTAAGATCTTTGGTTATGCTCAGAAATTCCCCCATTCACCTCAGACAAATACCTTCCCCTGCCAACCCAGCTCTGCCTCACTGGTTCTTGTAAAATTGTCAGATTTTATAAACCAACAAGATGGTTTCCAGTTAAATGTGAATGCTAGATTAACAACAAAACTTTTACTACAAATATGTTCCAAATATGGCATATTTGGAATACGCCATATAACAATAATATATAGCTATAAATTGCCATGCAATATATCAATAGAAACCCCAGAGTATTTGGGACATACTTGTAACAACAATGATTTATTGCTAAATCTGAAATTTAAATTTAACTGAGCATCCTGCATTTCATCCAGCAACCCTACGTGGCCATATCTCTGACCAATGCTGTCTCACAATATATTGGGACATTCAGACAGTTTCACAAAGTACCGATTCTTAATTTTCTTTTTCAGAGCAGCAGCCCCAAATTTTCTCAAGCAGGTCATAAAAACATTGGAAAAGGTAGGTTCTTCCTCAATTCTCCCTTTTGGAAAATAAGGAAAGCTCAGAATATGTTTTTTTTTTTTAAATCAGAGGGACAAATCCAATGAAATTCATAAAATGGTGGGGAAGGGAAGCACAGGGAAAGCTCCAGTGGCTTGGAGGCAGAGACAGTGGAAGCTGATTTCCCGCTTGAGTAGGTTCAGGATGGCAACATGATGAAGAGAACCACAGGAGAAGGTTAGACCCCTGCTAACTGGGGACCCATCCCACTGAGGACCATGCAGTGACTTGCATATTTAGCCTCAACCACAGCTTCAGGAAAACAGCAAATTGAACAGTAGACAGAGGGATTTTCTCCTCTTCTTCTGGGTAAAAGGAGAAAGACGTCTGAAGTCACAGACAGAATGAAGTAAAGGAAGACTTTATTAGATTCCTTGAAGAGAGTTGATAGTCAGGTACTTCTTCTGAAACAGAAAGGAAAGCTTCATAGGCAAGAGCACTGACAGAGCTACAGTTAAGAAAATTAGAAAAAGTCTGGGCATGGTGGCACATGCCTGTAAGCAGCAGCCTAGGAAGCCACGGCTGGGGCCAGGGATCGCAGTTTGAGTCCCACTGGGGGCACGTAGGAAGACCTAGTTCCAAAAAAACATAGCTGGGTGTGGTGGTGCGTGCCTGTAATCCCAGCTACCTGGGAAGCTGAGGCTGGGGATTGCTTGAGTCTGTGGTACCCCAGGCAATGTGAGCCTGCAGTTCCACAGGCAAAAATAGCAAGACCTAGTCTCAAAAAAAAAAAAAAAAGAAAAGAAAATTAGAAAAAGCCTTGGCTTTTCTATCATAGTCTTTGATACTACTATTACATGCCACTAGATCTCTGTAGAATCTTGCAACACAAAAGATAAACAAAGAGGGGGAAACTGTCAATTCTGCTAATAGGCTTATTACTTCAGTGCTTCCACATCATCCCCTACCATTTATAAGTTCTCTAATCAGTAGCTTGATAGAAACAAACCAAATGGCAAAAATAAGATTCTACCTAAAAATAAATAGAGCTAAAAGAGATGAGTTTTATAAAACTTCAAAAATTATTGTTGAGGAATGTGTGTGTGTTGGTATGTGAGATAGAGAAAGAGAGAGAAAAAGAGAGAGAGTCTCATACAATGGTTTACGATGAAGCTAAAAAACTCTTCCAACACAGAACAGGAAACAAGAGGAAAGAGTGATGGAGGAAGGATAACTCTCAGACTCTAGCTCCCATTTTCAGAGAGACAGTGCAAACTTGCTTTTCTTAGAACTCATTTGAGTCTGCACTGCAGTCGAGCAAACAGGGAAAATGCAAGGAAAGAAGGGCCAGGGCACAGAGGTTCCAACTCATGGGACAAGTGAGAAGACCCAGTGGCTGCTGTGCAGCAGGCCTCGAGCAGTCCAGCCAGACTGGAGCTTGCAGATGAAGAATTCAAGAGGGAAATCTGGAAAAGTGGGAGGATGCCAGCTAGGCCACAAAGTGTGGTGGCGTGCGTGTGAGGAAACACCGGAATAATATTATGGGGGGAGGATTATTCTAAAGGTTTGCCTGCCATCTTTGGCATTCCTTGGTTTGCTGATGCACTGCCTCATCTCTATCTTCATATTCAAATGGCATTCTCCCCAGGTACATGTCCTGACTAAACTTCCCCTTTTGATAAGGACACCAGTCCAGTGGGTTTAGGACCACTGTCCTGTATGACCCATCTTAATCTAATCACACTGGAAGAACCCAATTCCTAAACAAGGTGGGAATCTGAGGTACTGGGAGTTAGGACCTCAGCATCTCCTTTCTAGGGTACACCATGGAACCCACAACACAGGTATAATGGAGCTCTCTCTACTAATCTTAAATTTTTTCTTAGATGTTAAGATTCTTTCCAAATTAAGTTTCTTTTAAAAAATAAAGATAAATAGAATAAGAGGTTGAAGGGAAGTGTGAATACCAAAACACAGCATTAGGGGGGCCTCCTAGGATCTCCCATACCCTCATGGCAATGAGCTCCTAGCCCCCACCCTGGCAGTGAAGGACTAAAGTTCTCTCGTAGAGGAGTTCACTCAGGATTTAGTCAAGAATATGAATTCATTCTTTTCCCTTCAAAACAAGCTGGAATAAGGCGTACTTGCCCAGCATCTCAATAAATGCTAGTGGTGGTTAATTAGAAGAATGTTGCTAAACAAAGACAGCTAAATAATTGTGTGTTTCACAGAATTTTATTCCTTAACTAGTATCTCTTAAAAATAGCACACTCCATATGAGAGTTCTCCTTTTATTCAAATCATGTGTGAAAAACAGCACACTTCTACGGTAATACTTCATCAATGGGAGGAGGAAGAAGCCCCAGGAGATGGTAGGTGCTCCCTAAAAGGAAATGAGCTGAAAGAGAGGACCCCTCCCTGTCAGCCTCGGACTCAGTTGTGACTCACTCAGACCTCTTCCTTGAACAGTGCAGACAGGACTCAGGAAGAAGTTGTCCAGTGGGGCCACCCCCACTCCTATCACTTCAGCAAATCCTTTTTTCAGCAGCATAGAAAATACCCAGGTAGCATCTTTGAAGTAGAAGTTTCCCACACCTGAGAAGTATCCTTGGCTCAGTTCAGATGAGCACACCTGGTTCGTGCTCAGGACTGGGCTAACCAGCCTCCATAAAGCACCATCAGACCCTGCCCACAGCCAGTAGTTTCCTCCTGGCTGGGGACTGTCTGCAGTTCCCAAACCTCTCTGAGCATCATTCTCCATCCAGCCTGAAGTGCCTTGCTGCCCCCACCCCGACCCCAGACAATCACAGAAATAGCACTAGAGAAGATAGCGCTTATAGCTATGCTTCCGAACCCACTGTGCGACCCTGGGGAATTAACTCAACCTTCCAGAACCTCCCAGATTCATAAACAGCAAAGATGCAAGATGCTAGAAACCAACACATTTTTAGGTATAGTGACCAAACTGGAGACCAGGCTCCTAGAAAGTCTTAACTAACCAGAAACAGAGAAAGAGGACAATCCCAAAACCTGAAAAAAACAATTTGTTTTAATCCCATCTGGAGCACTGAGAGAACCATGCCAGATTCAGAGCCATATTCATCAAGGGTTTATTAAGACCCTGTGATCTTTGTTCCTGTTCAGCCCCAGTTACTCTCATCTACATCCTTTGCTACAATGACTTTCACCAACTAATCATCAAATATCACAACGATGTGAATTTTGCACATTTATTCCAATTTAAACTTAATCTCTTTTCTTGAAAACCATGCCACGTGCCAAGCAGATGTCTTTCCTCAATGGAGTACTAAATAAGGGAAAGCAGGAATCTAGGTCACAGGACCTCAAGGGAGGAAGCCTCTGAGAGCCAGGTGCTGGGAAGCCTCCCTCAGTAGTCCAGAGAAGAATGGAAGAGATCAAAGGACTTGGGGGTGCAGATGGGAAGAGTAAAAATGGGGGTAGGAAAGAAGTGTCAGCAAAGAGCTGCTAGTGAGGCAAGGACACACCCATCTTAGGAGCAGCTCAGCAGAGCACCGGGATGCAGGAGGCACCGGGATGTAAGGCAGGGCTGATGCCCAGATTGTCTCTCCCCAGCCAGTGTCTTCTTGCCCTGCACAATACATTTACAGTCTCACCCACCCACCTCCAGCTCCCAAGGGGAAGGAGAAATCTAGGTCAGTCAGTGATTCCAGATACTATGCATGGTGACTGATTCAGGGATGAGCATGTGATGTAGATTGGGATCAACTAGAATGACCCCGAGGACATGTGCAGGAATCACTAAGTGAATCTCCCTATTCCTGTTGTCAGAACAGACCTGCTGACTCTGATGGAAAAGCATGAGACTAACCCAGAAGAAACTCTTTCAGGGTTGAAAGAGAGGAAAACTGTCCTAACTCTTTCAAGGTTGAAAGAGAGGAAAACTGTCCTAAGAACATCCTGAAGCCAGCATCACACTATACTTGCAACCTACATTGGGCCAATAAGGTGTGTACATATATATGCATATGTACTGATTTTGTATATAGTAAAATAAAAACAGTAATAGTAATATATATATAATATATGAATGATAGGAATAATCACCATAAGCTCAGGTTCAAGAGAAGAGAACACAGATGGGGATGTTACCTGAACTGGCCTCAGACCCCAGTTCTACATGACAGCATGATGTATCTATGCCACTCAGGCTCCACAAGCTTCAGTTTCCTTATTTACAAAAGAAAATAATTCATGAGCTGCTCTATAGGAAAGCACAGTCTCCATGAATATCGTGGAACCTCTAGTGTTTGTGTTCTCGCTTTGTGGGAGACACTGCAATGCTTTGGCAAAGAATTTGCTCTAAGGAAAAGGTACCTGTATTCACTAGCCTAGGAACTGCACAGGCCAAGTGGAGGCATGTATGTAGCCCACTGTGTGAGGCACTAAGGTGGAGCCAAGGTGACCACCCGTGGGTATAATGCTGGATGCCAAACAGGACACACTTTGTGCTGTGCTTACAAAGGGACACTGAAGACATAATTCCCCTGCACTGCCAAGGCTTCCCCTCCTGCAAAATCAATAAGTGATCCGCACCTTCTTCCCCCAGGAACAGGTCTCAAGTTAACTATGAGTTCTACAACCTACTTGATACTCCCTGTAGACAATCTGCTATGTAGCTATAAGGGAGTGATTAATTTTATCTCTCTAAATGTCTCAGTATCATTTGCCAAAATGATGATTTATTATTTAGACAACCTTTATATTTCCAAGGGGCTTTAAAATCATTTATAGAAGAGAATGAAATAAAACTGATTAGTGCCCTGAAAAACAGGGATGACAAAGAAATGCACAAGGAACTGGGGGTTATTTATCCAGAACTAGAGAAGGCAGATGAAGGACACAGCGAGAATCGTCAATTACATGCAAAGTGGAATTGCCGACAAGAGGCCCAGATCGTGCCCCACGCAATACGGGGGAGAGGAGAAGGGAAGCGACAGCCATGCACTTGGGCTGATTCTGTTCAGACATCAAGATGATAACAGGGAGAACATCCTACTTTATACTGGTCGAAGCTCAATGTCTAAAATATGAAATGATACTCTCTAATAATGTTGTCCAAAATACAACACAGAAAGACAAAGCAGACAGGGTCCAAAAAAGGCATCTTTAAGGGACAATAGGGGATGGAAAAATGGCAGGAGCTGGGAGAAGAAAGGTAATAGCTCTTTAAGGGAGAAAGAGATAATGAGTGAACACAATATGCTTTCGCCATGGTGGAAAAAGGACAGGATGCTGTATTTCTATGCGGAGGAAATACGCTCATCACCTGGGGGCATCACAGGAATAAGAACTAGCACTGAACCTACCTCCTTTCCTTGCTAAAAGTCTTCTCAGGACACTAGATCAGGGCACATCTAGATCTTAGTACAGCACTTCTTGAAATGGGTGATCAGACAGAGAAGTGTGGGTCTTGACAAGAAGAGATAGATAGATTCACAGTTGGCAGAAGAGAGCCCATGGAGGCAGCCTCTCCCGTGAGATTTCCCAGACTGCTCTTTGGCATTTTTATCAACTGCTTGGATGAGACACTGCAAGGGACACTCATCCAACATCAACTGCCCGAGTGCCCAGCCAAAACCAGCCAAATGAAATGAACAGCCTTTCATGCGGAGGCTCAAAACCATGCCACTCATGCTGCAGCCGACCTGACCGGATGGACCCAGGTGTTGCCAAACTGCAGCCCAACAGCCAAGCTTCTGGGGTTGACTGATAGGCAATACCCATAGCTCCTGCATGTCTTCCTTAGAGTAGGATTCCCACCCCGCAGGCCCCTCACTGTCTCCTTGTAGTTTCAAAGGTATCGGTCATGGAGCTGAGAGTCAAGTCACATGCCAAAACTGTGAGTGCAACCCTGGGCCTGTCTGAGTTTTGTCTCATGTGACAACTTCAAGTGATCACCTGTTTTCCTGTTACCGATTGTGGAAAGTCACCCTCAAAATTTAATGACTTAAAAACTGATGTTTATATCCCATGACTGCAGGTTGCTGGACTTAGCCAGGTGGTTCTCACTCGCATGGCTTGGGCTTGCAGTCCATTGTTGGTGGGGCCCAACTCTACTAAGAAACCTCTACTCAACTGGTTGCCCAGGAGCCTGCTCACAAGGTGGCAAGCTGATGCTGGCTGGCATTGGGGACTTACCTGGGAGCCCCTACATCTGGTTTCTCCATGTGGCTGGGAACCTTACAACATGGCAACTGGTTCCCAACAGCAAGCATTCCAAAATCAATCACACCCACTTATGTAGAGTAAGCTGGGAGGCTGCTTATGGAAGCCCCAGAACATCACCTCTGACATATTTCACCAGTGGAGCAGGTCACCCAGCAGTCCAGATTCAAGGAAGGGGAAGAAGACCATGAGCTTGGTCACACTGCCAAAGAGCATGAGGAGTGGGAGATGTTACAGCCATCTTTCCACTCCCCTTGAATAACTGGAGCACCATGATGGGGATTCTGATTGGCAACAGCACACTACGCTGTTGAGTGTCATACCCTGGGAACTCCAGATAAAATCCTGTAAACCCAGTGCACACCAACAGGCACTCGACCCCCAGAATGTTACCTATCTTCCAGAAACCTCCTTGGCTTCCTACTACTTGATTCCTGAAATCAGAATGCATGCTGGCATTACTGTGTCAATAGGAATAGATGGCCTCATCATGCTAGGGACACAAGCAATCATTTAGTCAATTGCGTGATAGCAGAAGGAAGAGAAAGGGGGGAGTGAGGGAGTCAGGGGGAGGGTTAGTACCCTTTTTGCAAATATTCAAAGTCTGTTAGGGAAATAGTATTTGTCTGAGATGATTATATGAGTTTGCAAGTTGAAGTGTTCAAGGTTCATAAAGCCTATGTATGTGTTCCAAGTGGCAGTGTGCCTCCTTTTTTGAAAAGCAGCAGCAGATGCTGGGGGGCAGGAGTGGAGGGCTTTCAGCATCTGTGCTAATGGATCATGTCTTACATCCTCTCCACTGTGGCTCCCCATTTCTGTCCTACCGGTCTCTCAGCTCTGGCGGGCATCTGCTATGACATCACAGCCTCGTCTCATGGAAACCAGTGCTATCACTGGCTTCTGATATCAGGCAATAATGTATTTCTGTAATTGAAGTTTCCTAAGAGGGTATTTGCATGGATCTTTATGTGTATGACATTCATGGGACACTTACATGTCTCCTGTAAGAATTCAGAGGATTCTGTGTCATTGGTTGCCTCGTGGAAGATCCCTGCCTGGGGCCAGAAGAGGTCTTGGAGTTCCTGCAAGCCCAGTGAGGCCTTAGGTTTCTGATCGGTAAAACTGAAGGTCCACTCTCCTCAAGGCTGAAAGGCCTCATGGTGTTGGGGGTGAGGGAGGGTGGAACACTTTAGCATCAACCTTGCCAGGTGTGGGGGTAGGCATGGGAGCTGCAGTTCTGAGCTATTGAGAAGACTGTGATGGCATCAACTCTCCTGTCTATGGCTTTTTCCCTGTCCTCACTTTCCATTTCTCCTGGATCTGCTAGGTGGAACTCTTAAGGGTTAAGCAAAGCAGAAGAAATGCATTCTTTGCCCCACCTCTTCCTCTCTACTTTTCCTCCCTCTCCTCTTCCCTACCTGGCCCCACTTCTCTCCTCCCAACCCTCCCTCCCATTAAGCCATATTGCAGATCCTACTCCCACCACTCCAGGACACTCGCCTTTCATTCTGGGTGGTCCCATTCTGAAAATAACCCCCCACCCCCAAGCTCTAAGACTAGGGACTGCTTCTTTCAGAGAACTGCACCGGGACCTATTCCAGCCATGAGTCAAGGCCCCACCGAGGAGACTGCTGTAGGAATGTCCTGATCTTCCCTGAGGACACTGTGCCCTTCCAATTCTCAAGTCCAGAGTCACCCCCTCCAGCCATCCCTTCTCCCTGGTAAACTCTCTTCTTCAGACCCACTGCTCACAGAAGACATGTCCTTCTGGGAGAACCTGGCCTCTAAGCTTTTTTCTGGAAACTTCTCTCCGAAATTACTCCCTCCATTAAGAAAGCAGGTGAGTCATTCATACCAGTTCACATCTTTAAGTAAAAGTAATTGAGAGACCAATGGCATGGAGAAATCTAGTGGAAACTCTCAGCCCAGTCTCTGGGTGTTTGAAGGGTACAGTGATCCCCGGGGTGGGGGAGGGGAGGCAAGGGATAGTAGCCTTATCCATCCCATCAAAGGTGCATCTGTTTCCCTCATGGCTGAATATGAGGCAAGGGTGCAGGTCTTGCTGAGAAACCAGCAGAGTTTGAATCCTGGACCTGGGATATTTATGCTCCAGTCTACAACTCGAACTGTCAGAACCCGTAGCACTGAGAAGGACACAAATCTCTTCCAAGGTGATTGGGGGGGAAATGTAACAGCAAAAGTATGCTATTTAAAAACATAAGAGTCCCCAATGTGACTTAGATCTGTCATCTTTGCAAAATGAGGCAAAATAGAAGAGGAAACTGTTCTGGTGCAAGATGGCTCATTAGAGCAAGGCAGGGAGATGCTGAAGCAGCCGTGCCCACAAGTGACACTGGATAATATTCGACATCTTCAAACGCCACATTCAATAAGAAACCTGAAGTATAGGGGAAAGGTCCTGCTTTTAGGGCACAAGTCCTTTTGCGATGGGAATAGATGAGATCCTGTTGTGTGCAGGATCTCCTCCCCTGCACACAACAGCCTGTAACATCTCCACTCACCTGCGGCTGAGATCTGAGGGAAGGGAGGCCAATTGGAAAGCCAAGAAGTGCTGGGGCCCAGGAAGCCTAGGTCACCAGGTACATGGAGTCCATCCATGCTGCACAGCCTAGCTAGATGGGGTCCAGTCATAAAGCTGGAAGTGTGGCGACATGACCCATAGGGACCTATAAGCCACAGGACCTAGGGACTGGGGTCCAGAGGGCAGTCAGAGGGAAATGTGGTGTCTGCCACCACTGAGGCACAGGAGGCCTTATGCCCTCTCCTCCATCAGTATGGCCCCCTCCAGCCACACATCCTTGAGTGATAGGTGAACAGGGTCTACCACTGGTCTCCCTAGTCTGTGATGTGAGGAAGAAATAAACTCTGGCCAGGCTGGATAGCAGATTCGGTGTCAGTTGTGACAGCAATTAGCTGACACCGGTCAATTCAGAACTTGGCACTACAAGTGTCCATCTGTCCTCAGGACTGGGCCCACTCCAGCAAGGAGCAGAGCAGAAGGTAGGAAAAGCAAGGCCGGGCAAGAGAAGGGGGCAGCAGTGCTCCTCGCCAGCTGTCTCAGGAAGGAGGCTAGCAGGAGGGAACACTTGCAATCTTCCACAGGAGAAGAGTGAGGGCAGGATCTGAGCAGCCTGTAGGAGCCAGGGCAGGGGTGCAGGGTGGACACTCAGCCCCTCTAAACGGAAGCCCCACAGAGATGGGAAAGAAGAGACATGGGAATGGAGAGAAGCCTGTTCTGAGTTCCCTTTACAACCCAGCACTGCCCAGGCATTGAGCCTGTGTTACTCACTACTCAGTCTGTGAGAGGGTATCATTTATCCCACTTGACAGAGGCAATGACTGTCCAAAGCCCACACCTCCAGGTGGGCAACTGGTTTCTGAAAAGGCCCAAAGAGCACCCCTGCCATGGGACACCAAGCGTCCTGAGCATTGGGCAACCTGCTGCTGGCTTGTGTCAGGCACCCAAGCACAGATGGGAGTCTCCCAGGCCTCAAGGCCCAGGCAGACAGACACACAGCAAATGAGAACCCTCGTTTATTATAGAATGAGAGACAGAGATGTGCTGTGCCCAGCTAACTTCCACTTCTCTGTATTCAGCCAGGAGATCACCTCTGCACACAGCAAAACTCTCACCTGCCAAAGCATTGTACTCTTTGGTGCCCCATGTGTAGACGCGTTACTATCCTGATAAAACTCTATGTGACAGCTGGCCATGAAGCATTCCACTGTCTCAAGATTAAATTGCCCTTGCCTCCCATCCTCATCTGGTTCCCAGCATCTGCCTGTTCTTTTCTGTTCCTCAGCTTCTGATGAGACTCCCCCAACTCCCCCAAAACACAGTTCTACATGAAAAGAGGCTCTCAGGGGGCCATGTTATTTACCCCAGAAATATGGACACAGTACAGATTACACATTGCAAGTCAAAGAGCTCCCCAGCTCCACCAGCAGCTTGCCAGTCAAGCTCTTAAACTGGGAGCCGGGGACATCCAGCCTCATTACTAACAAGCAGGTTTCGGGTTTTCTTCCTGTGTAGTAATGAGTCAAAGAAGATGGGACAGAGAAAGGGAAAGCTACAGACAGGGTCTTGTAATCACCCAGGTGTGAGCTTATCACCCAGGAACCACATATTAAGCGTGATTTTGTCTTCACATCCATGCACCGTCTCCTCAGATGGCTCCCAGGAGTGTTAAGGGAATGGCCAGCCCATGAACCTTACATGAGCCAGGACACAGGGCAGCAACACTACTTGAGGAGGAGGTGGATGACAGTCAGACACAGGACCTTCAGAGGTGTTCATGAACCTGGCTAGGAGTAGAAGAGACACCCTCTGTCATTGCACCTTCTTGCTCTGGCCTATTACTTGATTCCCTCTTATGGGGATGACCACTTGGCCTGACCTGGCCAAGGAATGAACATCATCTACTAGAATCAACAGTACCCACCATCATAAGAAGAACAGTGTACATTTTCAGGGCACAGTCCAATTTTGGATCAAAGTGTTTCACACGCAATTACAAGGAAGGGAGCTATGTAGGGATGCTGGGAAATTGTCCAGACCTGTTCTCTGTGGGCTGACTGACCCTGGGGGCCCTGCTGTCTGAGGCAGGCTTTCCTGGTCATGGTGTATGATGTCAGTCTACTGAACAGCCAGCACATAATAAGCATCAACCCTTCAGAGACTCTTGGACCAGTGGCCCTCCAAGTCCATTGGAGTAGACCAGACAGAACAAACCCCCAGTGACATATGGACCAGACAAGACACTGGCAAGGAATGGTAAAAGCTTAGGGATCAACCCTCCTGGGGAGGTGACCTGAAGATTCATTTTAAATGGAAAGAGAAATATAGAAGAAATGAAACTCATAATGACTACCTCATACTTAGGTAGGTTTTCTCATTTATCTTTCATGAGGATTCTAAGAGGTAAGCACCATCCCCACTAATCAGATGAATTAATTGAGGCATGCAGAGATTAAATAATTTGCCCAAGGTCAGAGACAGAATTTAAATTCCGGTCTCTTTGACTCCAGCACTCTGCTAAAATGCTTCAAAAATATATATCAATCCTATCTGTTCAGGAAGCAATTTGGGAAAATCTGGGAGCCAGAAGAGAAGGACCAGATGCAAAGAAGCAGGTGTCTGGCCCCATCTCTTACCTTTGGCAGTTCTTTAATCTTGCTGAGTCGCAAGTCCCAACCCCCACCATGTGTACCGATAAAAATATAGAGTAAAATAATAATTGTTGAATCTAGGTGGTCAAGTATGGGAGTTCACTGTAATATGACTTTTTTATACTTTCAGAAATATTCATAATAAATTTGGAAAAAACAAAATGTCCCCAGGTCAAAACTGATATATGACCCCATCAAAAAGTCCCTGGCATCAAAATAGCTGAATAAAAATAGCTACATCAAACAGCTGCACCAAATCTCTCAAATGTTGCAAGAATATAAATTGGCTCAGCCTTTTTGGAAGGTAACTTGGAACATCCATCAAACTTTTAAACAAGACATACTTTTTAAGAACTTCTTATATTTAAAGCAATAGCAATCACACTAGAAAATTAACAAATGAAACAACGGGGAAGACTCCTATACCCTTTGCCACATTTGCTATTTCATTCTTATTTATGGAACATGCAGTATATTACCTGCACATTTTGTGTGATGTATGCAAATAATAGAGTATACATATACATCTGTCCATTTGTTTGCTTGCTAATTTCCCTCCTTCCCTCTCTTGGAAGAGAATAAGGACATTCTCTCACTTTATCATGGTATGGACAACAGATTAGAATATCTGGACATTCTTATAATACTTCCATCTACTAAGACCCTCTCCCTCACTTAGCTCATGGTCAAGTGCTAGTTGCCCAAATACCATCACAGAGAACAAATATTTCCATAGAGGAGCTAGCCAGGGTTCTTGTGTTATATTTACTTGTCATGTCTCTTCAGTTTTCTTTAATGGAATGGTTCCTTTGAAAGATATGCTCAAGAAAAGATTTGGTAACTTGTATAAAGAGGTCATTCCTGAATTCTAATTCATTGACCACACACTGTGTGGTGAGGTCAACTAGGATCTCTTGTGAACAGCTGCTCTAGTCCACTGCAGGAAACTTCTTGCTGACCTCTAGGCAAGCAGTTCTTGGCCATGTCTCCTGGGCCCCAGGACTCAGCACACAACAATGACGCTGAGTAGGAACACTTCCGGAGCTTTCTGGAGCCAGCAGGTCCAAGACAAAGGGACAGACATTACATAATTATTTATCTGCAGATTCACCATGCCAGACAATTTTGACCTAGAAATGGACAAATCTATCTGGAAGAGAATCTATGCGCACGTCCTGCTACCTCTACAAGTATGAATTCTGTGTCTCCTTAAAGAGGTACCCTCCCTCTCCTTCAAGAAGTCAACCTGGTTACCTAGAATCTCCCCACCCTCTGGCCTCCTTCAGTACCACCATCTAGCCACAGCACCCACTTGACAGCATGTAATTGTTACTCCAGGTACTTGTCTATTTTCCTCACAGCAGATGCTATTTCTCCTGTGTTATGCACCTGGTCACCCTCCACTTGCACATGCTCAGTGCTTAGTTTACCCCTAAAATTCTGCTCAAGCAGATCCTTCAGTAGTCCTTCTTTGAAACATCTTAGATCTCTCCCAGCCAGCACAGGTCTTATCTCCACAGTTAGATTTTTCTGGATGTCTTAATTTGCCACTGCCATTTTTTAAATGAGTCCCCAGTTTATGCCACTGGTGACACCAAAATCAGTCTTTCCCAGAGTGACCTAGGACAGCCTTCCATCCACCTATTCATCCATCCACCCACTTATACATACATACATACATACATACATACATACATACATACATACATACATACATACGTCTATCCATCCATCACCAAGTGCTTATGCTGCGCAGGCTCTAGTTAGATTGTGGGGGCAGACACGGTGCCTACCCTGTCCAAAGCCAAAAGCGATTCAGCATCTTTGTTCAGGAATATAAGAGGTGCTTGTGAGAAGTGACATGGGGCTCAGCTGAGCACACCAATTCTAGATGACACCATGGCAGGCCTCCGCAAACCTGTCATGTATCACCTCCCCCGTGATTATAGTGATCACTGATCATCATCATGCAAATAACAGCAAACATGGCTGCAGCACCCACATCCTCCCTCATGCTGAAAAGTCTGTGGAATGCTGAGTCTGTCATCTAAAGCTCTGATATGAGCCAAAGTTATTCTCCAAGCCTTGAATATAGCACAAGCCAGAAAGACTGGGAAACCACTGAGGAATCAAAACTGTCAGGAAAGAGATGATGAGCAGTAGGGGGGCACACAGTACCTTAGTGAATGGGCTCACCCCTGGAAATGCAAGTTTTCCCATGAACTTTCAGACCAGTCTTTCTAAGTCATCCTGCAAAGAGGAATAGTACTTTTCTCCATAAGAAAATACAGAGCTCTAAAGATAACTGCAATGAGTTATCTCTGAAGAAGCAGACTGCTTGGATATTTCTACTGCCACCACCATGGAGGCCTAACTCCCCCTGAAATGCTGGGCAGGAGTTCAGGGCACTTGGGAAATAAACATGGGGCTGCACAATCTCAGATGACCTGAATTAGGGTTTCCTGCACAGGCTCACATGCTCTCATAGACAAAACCCACTTTCCAAAGCCCTACCCTGCCTGGGGATGCATTGCTTCCCAGATAAGTGGGAACAATCTTTTCCAAAAAGATCATGACACATCCTTCCTCAGCTCCAGGAATAAGACCAGCAGAGAACCTATGGTCTTCTCAACACAACACAGCACAGCAATTCCAGTCAAGGAACAGTGAGTGTGGAACCTCCGTTACCTTCAAGCAACATACTAGTTTAAAATGGATCCAGAACAGACACTCAACAATAACAAAAAATTGACAAAAGATCCAAACACCCATCTCATCAAATACATACAAATGACTAAGAAGCACATGCAAAACCATCGATAGTCACTAGAGAAATGTAGATAGAAACCACAAGATGCCATTATATACCCATCAGAAGGGTTCAAATTAAAAGGACTGACAGCTGCTGGCGAGGATGTGGAGCAATGGGGACTCTGATGTAGAACCAGCAAGGCAGCCAGGTGGTACCGTTGCTCCGGAAAACAAACCAGCAGTCTCTCATAAAGTCAAATGTATGCTTTCCAAATTCTTCAGCAACTCCACTCTTAAGCACTTACCCAGGAGTCATGAAAACCTACTTTTCATTTTGTGTCTGCACAAAGACATGCACTCAAATGTTCGCGGTAGCTTTGTTCGCAAAAGCCAAAACTCGGAACTAGAAACTGTCTACCAACAGCTGAATAGATGCACCAACTGTGACACAGCGCTGCGATGGAATACTACTCAGCAGTACAAAGGAGGCACCCACTGAGAAAGGCAACAGCGCAACTGAATTAGATGAGTCTCGCATGCATTGTGCTGAGTGCAAGAAGCCAAACAAAGAACTGTTTGCACTATTATTTCATTTAGATGAACTTCTAAAAACTGAAAAACTGTGGAGCCAAACTCAAATTGGCAGTTGCCAAGATGTCATCAGCAGGAGTAGAGGAATGACACCAACAGGACAGGAAGCAATACATAAAGTCTGTCACACAAATATGGTGACTGAGTCTCACTGAATCGTGCACTTAAAGCTGGTAGATTTTACTATATATAAATTAGACCTCAAGAAAGCTGATTCATTCAAGGAATGATCCCAGACTCAAGGAACTATATTCAAATCCAGTGAAGCAGTGACCTCAGGACTGACTCCCAATAAGGACAAGCTAGCAAGGCCACAGTCATAGAACTATGTCCACTTCTACTGGCAAGTCACCACTGTCTCAGCTCTGGTTACCTGGAGGCCTTGGGCTCACTAGGACTTGATAACCAACCAATAAATGGTCATTGGAGGGCCTCCTGGACCAGCCAAGGTGGAGAGCCTTCCCAACAGGTCAGTGCCACTTCAACTGGGTGAAAGTTCCATGGAAAAATAGGTGCTGTGGAGCCTGGGTTCCAGATGAGCTGAGGGCTGGCGAAGTCACTGCAGGGCTGAAGGCTTTTAGATTGTGTCTTCTTAAAGGGGGTGAAAATTGATTCTTGGACAAGGAAAGGGTGTTTGAAAAACTCTTAGATCTAATAATGCTTTGTGCATGTGATAATGCTTTGAGTCTCAGTACCTTCTCTGAGCCTCAGCACAAGAACAGCATGTCTGTAGTGCCATTTCTCAGGCCAAGGTAACCTCGGGGAAAGTGTCTGAAAGGGTTCCTAGCAGGGACTGAATAAGAATGCTGTTGAGAAGCATGGATTAGCTGCAGAGCTCCATGAGAGTGTAGAAATGCCACAGAGCCAACTCTCAAGTCCAAGTGTGAAATGCCCACCTGTAGGTAGGGCCATGAAGAAGGGTCCCTGTCCTTGGCATAGTGAGGTAGCACAGTGACTTGGAGAATTATGAAGCGGGAAGTGGCAGCATGAGTTTCCATGAGCCATCTCTATAGGACACCCTTCATGGACAAGCCAACCACTCACTCTCTTCCTTTAAACCAACTCAGCAAAGCCTCACTGGAACCCACAAGGGCAGCACCTGCTAAGACCAGCCTAGCACTGGGCTCCAGGCAAAACTCCACAGTGCAGGGAGAGTAGAAACCCAAGAACTTCCCTCTCACCTCCATCACCTTAGCCTTCTAGGGCCTATGGGGGTAGCACTAAGGGTATCTTCTGCCGGTGTAAAGAAATGAAGACAACTTCCAGAGGAAAAGCCAGTGCCGCAGCAGAACCCCTGCTTTGTCAAGCTCAGCCTCACCAGTGCCTCTGTGGAAACAGCCTGCTCTGTGCTCGTCTGCATTATGACAATACTGTAATTGTTCTTTCAGTCCTTGCGAGATATTTAATAACAATGTGAAACTGGAGTCGCAAAGGTCAGTCCTACTGTAGGATGAGCTTTATTCTTATTGTCCTTTTCTGAATAGCTTCTTGCATTTGCCAGGCTGTTCCGTGCCAGAGAGCCCTGGTGGTGAGGTCTGGTGCTGTTACAGAAGCTGCACCACCTACGCAGGGTGGAATATTCTAATTGGCTAAATGGCCCAATATTGTCGATCCACATCATGTCCATACATCCAAGCATAGACACAGACATGCACAGGCTGGATGTCCCCCTCATTCCTCTGTGCCCCTCCCCCCACAGCTACAAGCCCAGGAATAGAAAGAATGTCAACTGCCAACGCAGAAGAAACAGGTGATATTCACATCTTGCATATCCATTTGGCAATTACTCTCTTTGCTAGGTGAGAAGTGAAATCTCCCACTACCTCAGATGACTATCAGAGTGGCATATCTATGTTAATAAAAGACACTTGCTTTAAATGTATTCCGAAAGCTAACAATAGTTGACATTTCATTTCAGGATTCTGCAGTGAATAAGACTGGAGCACAAACTGGGGCAGCTGCGTCCTGAGCGCCTTCTCTCCTTGGCAAGTTCCAGCTACCTGCCATCACAGAGTAGTCATTTTGCCTCTCTGAGCCTCAGCTGCCAGATCTGTAAAATGGACTTAATTTATCACTCATCTGAAGACAGGATGCTCCTCCAAGGCTGAGATCTGGGGTTCTCTTTCTGAAGACATATGGGAGGCTGGTACTCAGGAACCAACAGGCCATGGGGCATTTCAGGACAAGAGTCATTTAGAAGTTTCTGTGCTCAGCTGGGGTGGGCAGCAAATTCACTGTAATTTGCACCCAAGTGATGTGAGTAAACTGCTTCGTGTCTGAGCAGGGCTTGGCTTGGTAACTCAGGCACCAGTAACAGAGGGTGATGTCGCCCAGGCTGTCTGTGTCAGAGAGCAGCTTTGTACCTAATCCTGAGGGTATGATAGTTGCTAAGGAACCATTGAGATGCAAATGAATTAGCAAATACTTAGCAGCAAGATATCAGAAAAGGGTGGGGAGGAGATGTTCTGAACAAGTTAGTCAGGTGAGTGAAAGGAAAATTACTTTCTTCTGATTGGAAAAAGAAAACCATGGGTTTTCATGCAGAGCAGTGGTATTGTGCTACTGTGTTAAAAAAAATAATAAAATAAAACTGTTATTTTTCTGCTTGGCTGGGAGCAGAGGAAAGTTGGAGCCAAGAGTGGGGAACTCAGAAGGGTGAATGGAGCCTCCTTCCAATGAACTCTAAGGAGATTTTAGAAGCTCTTCTCTCAAATAAGAGATATCAAAGCTATGAAGGGACAGGTGTACAGAGGACTCTGAAGATCTGTCATCTCATGTAGCTCTCAATACCTACACAAAAAGGAAACCAAAATTTTTGAATAATATTCTACTGATGCAAAATGGAAATTCTAGGGGACAAAATCATGACTGAAAAATGAGAGGAAATGAACCACCATCTTAGTGTACCTATGAGTTGGCAATTCTTTCATACTTGCTCTCCACTGGATATCAAGTGTAAATTCAATGGTTATGTGTCCTGGTATCTTCTGGAACCAGAAAGGAATGAGAAGTATAGCTTCTCACTCATTGTTTCTTCATCTTGCCTCCTACAAAGTCTAGTTGAGATACCCTCATCTTGAAATCACTTTGCCTTTAACCAAATACCTCTGCAATCTGCCTATCCATCACTTTGAGTTGGATCGTGAACTCAGGAATGTATGTTATATTCTCATCAAGAAAGATATGCCATCTCTCTTCTGCCAGGACCTTGACTGACACAAACACAAAAGGAAGGAATGATATAAGAGAGTCTGAGACAACACTTGTGTCCCAACCATCCAGGCTCAATGGATATCAGTAATCACTCCCCAACCTTTGTTTTCCTCCAATTTGAGTCAAACATCTGTCTCTACAACCACAGCTGAACTATGGAGAGCCCTGAATTTCTACCTTTACAAGGCAGAGAGTAAGGATGGTCACTGGGCTTGTTTATCATTCCTACATCCTCCCATCTTTGATAGACTTCTACTTATCCCGTCTGTTTCCCATGTTCTCTCTCCTCTCTTACATACACAAGCACAACACACACATATTCCTTTCTCACATTTTCCACTGGAAATGTGACCCTCTCTCATTTGGATTTTCTTAGTGACTGCTATGTAACTAGTATACCTCCATCAGTGTCCCATCGCAGCTTGCAGTGTACATGACTATCTCCCCCACCAGTCTGTTGACTCCTTAAGGAAAAACTGTGTCTCCTTTACCATCCTGCCTCTAGTTTCCAAGATAAATATTCTCATGTAGATGTTCAACAAATGGGTTCTCTATGAAGATTCATGAAACTGATGACTTTGAAACAGTCAATCTTTTATCCATTTTGAGTTAGCTTTTGTACATGGTGTGAGGAAGGTATCTTGGTTCATCTTTTTTTGCATGCCTTGGACCAGTTTTCCCAACACCATTTATTTAAGAGGCTGTCCTTGTTCCAGTGTAAGTTTTTCACTCCTTTGTCAAAGATTTGTTGACTATACATGTCAAAGATTAGTTATTTCAAGGAATTCAGTTCTGTTCCATTGGTCTGATTGTCTGTTTTTGTACCAGTACCAAGCTGTTTTAATTACTATGGCTTTGTAGTATAGTTTGAAGTCTGGAATAGTAATACCTCCATTCTCTCTTTTTCTGATCAGGAGGTTTTTCGGTAATTGAGGTCTTTGATTATTCCATATGAATTTCGGTAATTTTTGCTCAATCTCATTGAAGAATGTCATTGGAATTTTTATAGGGATTGCATTGAATCTGTAGATTGCTTTTGGTTGGGTGGCCATTTTGATGAAGTTAATTCTTCCAATCCATGAGCAGTGAATGTCTTTCCATTTCCTTATGTTTTCTTCTATCTCTTTTAGCAGTGTTTCGAAGTTTTCTTTATATAGATCTTCCAAATGTTTTGTTAGGTTTATCCCCAGGTATTTTTTTTTCAGTGCAATGGTAAATGGAGTGGTATTTTTAATTTCTTCTTCTTCTGCTTGACTTTTTGTGTATAGGAAAGATACTGTCTCCTGTGTGTTGATTTTGTAACCGGCTACTTTACTGAACTGGTTCATTGTTTCAAGTTTTTCTGTGGATTTTTTTGGGTTCTCCACATAAAGAATCATATCATCTGCATTTAATGAGAACTTCAGTTATTCTTTGCCTATTTGTACTCCTTTTATGTCTTTTACTTATCTTATTGCCCTTGCTAGAACTTCTAGTATGTTATAAAGTAGTGGAGATAGTGGGTATCCTTGCCTGGTCCCAGATCTTAATTAGAATAACTTTAGTTTTTCCCCATTTAAGATGATGTTTGCTGTTAGGTTTGTCATGGATGGCTTTTATTATGTTGAGATATGTTCCTTTTATACCCAAATTTTCAAGAGCTTTTATCACAAATGGGTGTTAGACTTTATCAAATGCTTTCTTTGCATCTATTGATATAACCATATGGTATTTGGTTTTCTCCTTAGTGATGTGGTAGATTACATTAATTGATTTTCGAATGTTGAACCATCCCCATGCCCCTGGGATAAATCCCACTTTATCATGGTGAGTAATGCTTCTTATATATTGTTGGATTCGATTTGCCATAAAATACATAGAGGGAAACCTGGGCAAAACCCTTCATGAGTTAGAATTCAGAAATCCATTTTTGGACACATCTATAGCTGGCAAAAAAATGAAGAAAAACATAAAACAGCTGGGACTACATCAAGCTAAAAAGCTTCTGCACAGCAAAAGAGACAGCAGAAGAAACAAAAAGAATCCCAACTGAGGGTGAAAAAAATTTTGCCTTCCATACAAGTGATAAGGGTCTGATAACAAAGATACACAAAGAACTCACACAAGTTAACAAAAACAAAGCAAAAAACCCAGTTTAAAAATGGGGAGAAGATCTAAAAAGACACTCTTCTAAAGAGGAAATCCAAATGACCAACAGGCACATAAAAAACTGCTCAATGTCACTAGCAATTAGGGAAATTGAAATCAAAACCACAATGAGATACCACCTTATACCAGTAAGAATGGTCCACATCCCAAAAATAGACAACAACAAGTGCTGGCATGAATGTGGAGAGAAAGGAACACTTTTACACTGCTGGTGGGAATGTAAACTGGTTCAGCCATTATGGAAAGCAGTATGGAGGACCCTCAAACTATTGAAAATGGAACTACCATTTGACCCAGCAGTCACTCTTCTGGGAATCTACCCAAAGGAGACCTCAATGTGGGTACAAAGGGACACCTGTGCTTGAATGTTTATTGCAGCACTGTTTATAACTGCAAGGGCATGGAAACAACCCAAATGCCCCAAGACAGAGGACTGGATGAAAAAGATGTGGTGTCTTTACACAATGGAATGTTATGCATCAATTCAAAATGACAAATTTGATGATTTTTTGGTAACATGGATGTACCTAGAAGAAATCATATGACAGAAACAAATCAGAAGGAAACAGACAGAAATCAAATGGTTTCACTAATATATGGACAACCAAACGAAAGTACATAACTGGGGGAGGGGACTCGCTGGAGTGGCCAGGGAGGGGAGGTGGTGGGTGACCCCCAGGGATCACAATGATGTGAAATATATATATATATTTTTTAATTAAAAAAATGAAACAGTCAATTCTGCTCTCGGCTCCACTGTTCATTATCTTGTGTAGAACTCAGGCTCTCAAGTCTGGGAGTAGCTCAGGCCCTACTTTGAGGGTCGGGGATGAGTGTTATCATCCCTGAAGTTCGTCCTGGTTGGGAAGAACTTCGTAAAGAAGTTCAAATCTATCTGCCACCCAGAGTAAAATTAAGCCTCTTTGGCAAGATTGTCTTTCAAGCATTCACAGAGAGGAGTCTTCCTTTCCCCACTCTCTCTGCCCTTTTTAAGTTGCCCAAATTGCACCTGATCCTTAATCATATCACCTAGTGTACTCTCTATATAATTCTTTTTTGAATGTATACTATGTATTACCTGTCTCCTTAATGACTTCCTGGATCTAAGATGTACCTAAGGACAGGGACATTCCCTGACATACAGTAGCAGACTGACATATACTTGTTAGATGCTAAATAAATGAGATGCCACATCTCCTGTGCCCCTAATCCTTCCCCTGAATCCTCTCCAGTCTGCTCTAAAGCATTTACACTCTACTGCTTCTTTAAAACAAAGGCAACATTTCTTTTTGCTTCATAATTTGCAATTTAAACAGGGCTCAATAAACAAAACTTCTCAAAGTCAGCAAGGATGCTGAAGGCTCCTTCACTCGATGTCCAGAATTTGATGCTGGTGGGAGCTATGTGTGACCTGGGGCCTTTACCAGCACATGTATGTGGCCTCCTCATGTCCCTTGGGTTTTCTGCAACAAAGTGGCTGGGTCACAGAAGTAAGCACCCCAGGACACAGCCAAGCAGAAGCTGTAGCATCTGCTACAATCTTACTTCCCAAGCAGTGCAGGATCATATCTGCCATTCTGTTCATTAGAGTCAGAAGCCCAACCGACATGCAAGGGCAGAGGAATCAGGCCACATCAGATATGGGCTTCAAGTTTTATGTGTTCTGTTAATCTTCCCTTTCTTTTTATCCATTAGTTCAACATACACTTCTTGACACCATGTGATGTATCACATGCTGTGGATACCTTGACAATTGGGATTGAACTCTATCATTCAGGGGTTCACAGGTCTATGGGGTATCCAGTAAAATCAACCTTCAACTACACACAGTATGAACTGAGCTTTAACAAAGGGAGATGGAGATGGCAGTGGTGGATGAAATTCACAGGGCCACCTAAAATGACCTGGACTTGGAGGAAGGCTTCCAGGAAGAAGTAACCACTGTGGCAAATACTAAGGAATAAGTGAGGGTCAGCCAAGGAAAGCTTAACCACACAGAAGGAGGAAGCAGGAACACACCCAGAAACAGCTGCAAAAGGCTCATTTGGTATCCTTGCATATATGGGAAAAAAGAAAAGAGGGTAGACATGATGTACATACTTGCGTATTATGCACTTCTGTCTGTATCTATGTAGATGCAGTGAAGCTGCATCTACGCAGGGCAGGGGGGAGAAGGGGCAGTAGGAAGTGCTGTTGAACAGAAAAGGGGAAGAGAAAAGGCCCCAAACTCCAAAATAGGAGTTTTGCATGGGTTCTGAAAGTTCTAGAGAGCTAGAAGGGATGAACACAGGTGGTACCCAGAGCAAACCCAAATACCCAAGTATGGTCTGAACGCAAAACTTGGTCTGACCAGTGCCCTCCACAGACCCCTGGGCACCCACCCAAAATTCAGGCGATTGGTGATGATGATACGAAGACCTCTTTCTTCTCCCAAACTTAGATCCTGTGCTCCACCGAGCAGAAAAATTGGATGCATGAGCACAGGGTCTGAGAGCACCCCTGGTTGGACTGCCCTCTGCTCTCGCACGGGAACTCCTGCCCTCTCTGCCCACCCACACCCCAAGCTCACCATCCATCTCCAGCCTCAGCATCAATGAGAAAGCCAAGGGCAAAGGTTCTACCTTGATGTGCTGGAAAAATAGCAAAAGGAAAACAACAGAACAATTAACTGCGGGGTCCAGCTGCCTCTCACAGATAAGGCATTTTCTGTGCCACCACTGTCAGTAAAGCTGTGTATAATTATTCCAGCCCTGCCGTTCAGCCCTTTGCATGGTCACAGGCTCAGGGGGACTGGCCACTGTCCAGTGAGACTAAGATACTGAGGGGTTCTCTCTTCCCTGTCCTCCCACATGTACCCTGAGGCTCAAGTCTGATGCTAAATTCCAGGGTCCTTCGGTGACATGGTGGTGTCTGCACCTGCAAATGGGAGGAAACAGCACAGCACAAGGCAGGCTGGGGAAAATCCCAAAAATGACCTCTCCTCTTAAAGGTGGGTTTCAAAAGGGAGCTCCAGGAGTCCCGCACTGCACTCTGCACCCCACAGACACCCCCACCTCTAGAGACAGACACAGACGTCAAGCCACAACTATCTAAATAGGACAGCTTATCAAAGACAAGAGCCAGATGGATATGCAACCAAAAGAAAACCAATGAAGGCTACAGAGGGGGTCTGAAGCCTGGGGACACATGGAAAGGGCAATGTGCATACAGAACAATGCAGAGGAAGAAAGACAGAGGTTTTCCTTCAGCTGGGGGTGCAGGTGGGGCAGTTCCAGAGAGCAGAGAAGAGCCTGGTACTGGGGACATGAGCCGGGAAACCAGAATGGCACTGCCTGGTACCATCAGCAGCTTCTAGTAAAGCAGTGAATACAGAACTGGTGCTTACTAAATGTTCCCTTACTTAATTCCGGAACAATCAATGTTAAATGGAAAAGGCACTGAACTGGGAGGTAGAGACCTACGGAGTTTGTCCAATTTTAACTCGTCAAAGCTTCGATTTGAATCTCAGTTGTTTGAGTCAGTCACTTAACCTCTCAAGTCATCAGATCCTCCACCATTAAAATGGGAGGCTATTAATACAAACGGCCAACAGGCACATGAAAAATTGCTCAGTGTCTCTAGCCATCAGAGAAATGCAAATCAAAACCACAATGAGATACCACTTTACACCAGTAAGAACGGCCCATATCAAAAAAACAGGCAACAACAAGTGCTGGCATGGATGTGGAGAGAAAGGAACACTCTTACACTGCTGGTGGGAATGTAAACTGGTCCAGCCACTATGGAAAGCAGTGTGGAGAACCCTCAAACTCATGAAAATGGAACTACCATTTGACCCTGCGGTCGCACTTCTGGGAATCTATCCAAAGGAGACCTCAATGTGGGTACAAAAGGACACCTGTGCTCGGATGTTTATTGCAGCACTATTTATAATTGCAAGGACTTGGAAAAACCTAAATGCCCCAGAACAGATGAGTGGATGAAAAAGATATGGTACATACACACAATGGAATATTACTCATCAATTAAAAATGACAAATTTGATGAATTTATGGATACCTGGATGTACCTAGAAGAAATCATTCTAACAGAAACAAGCCAGATAGAAAGGGACAGAAACCAAATGGTTTCACTAATATATGGTCGGCCAAATGAAACTACACAAGGGGAGAGAGGGGACCAGCTGGAGCGGACGGGGAGGGGAGGTGGCGGGTGACCCGCAGGGACTGAAATGATGTAAAATAATAATAATAATAATAAAGCATATATTTGTTGAAAAAAATGGGAGGATAAATGCTTGGATATGAAAACAAATAAAGGGACCAGCACATGATAAGTGTTCAGCGGGTGAATGGGAGTTTAGTCTAATCTTGGCTCCAGTGCTGTCAGGCTATAGGGTTTGTGGAAAGTCACTGCTAGTACCTAAAATTTGTCAGGGGCACAGGAAGATGCCTGACTCCTTTTGGCTCCCTGGAGCTCAAAGGATCCCGGAATCCCAGTCCCAGCAACCTCAGAAATTAGTGCTAGGTAGGCTATAGCCTAGGGCCTCTTGATCCCTTTGCTCATCTTCTCCCCCTCCTGACCACCTGCCTCTGCCCATTTCTCTCCTCATTATCACCTCCACTGGGGGATGGAGAAGTAGAGCAAGAAGGTTAAATTCAAATCAGTCATTTTGTCCCTTGTTTCCAGGAAGTGGGAGGGATGAGAGGAGAGATGCAGAGACTCAGGTGCAATCTGTGGGCAGAAATGAGTCCTGGTAATTCTTGGGAAATTTCCTATGTTTCCATGTTGGCTCAGTTCTGCTAAAGAACTCTGGTGGAACTTTCCATAGGGGGACAGAACAGTCTCCTGAGCAGCTGCTAATGGTGTTGCTTGCAGGTGTTGGGATTTCACTTGACCTAGAGGAATATCTGCACAGGTGACAGAAAGGGGTGGGGGGCAGGGGGGAGGCAGGACTATCTTCATCATCACCTGTTTTGCTTTTTTTTCTCTTTAGCAAAGGGATTTTCTTGAAGCCTGAACCATAATAGCGTCATCGGAGTGCAGTTAAGGGGATACGCTCCCCACAAAACCTCGTAAAATCCTCCGTGTTGGCCAGGAGCCAGTGGCAAGTAAACAAGATATTTTCCCTGAACTGACGACATTATACTCTTTTTGTTTACAAAGTCAAAGGAAAACTTACTGCCAGCTGTGCTGGGGCACCTGCCAGAAGATTCTCCCAGAGACTGGTGGGGACTGTGGCCCCAGAGGTGCCTATACCACCTACTCAGGCTTCCTGTGGGGGGGGACTCAAGGTTAAGGGCCTTCTTGATGCCAACCAAGCTCATACCCACTGATCTTGGATACCAAAAACTGAGTCCTGAGTTGCCCCCTTATGAATCTGTGAAGACCCACATCACACAATTCACCAGAGGGTCACCATGTCCAGGCTCCATTTTATATGCTATTGCCAGCCCCTTCACTTCCACCACTGTTTTACCTGGGGTCTACCCTCTCCACAAAGGGCCCTTCTCCTATTCTAAGTGAACAATGAGAAAGCTGAGACATGGGCAGGGTGAGAGGGGGGGAGGGGAGAACCAATCATGTACAGGGGTGCACCTGTGCCTGCCACCAGTGGAAAGCAGTTCTCCAAGAGCCAAGAGGCCATCCTGCCAGCTGAGCTCCCTGGAAAGTGTGTTCCCACCTCTCCAACTCCTAGAGGAGTGAGCCAGCACTAAGCACCAGGTGGCAGGGTGCTTTGCTTGAGACAGTGACCCTGCTCATCATAATGCTCCCTCTAGTCAAACCTTCTGACCCAGGGCCCCCAGGATGGCTGCCACTGAAAGGGAATCTGCAGGAGCTAAGGAATGGCTCGTGCAAAATTTTGCTCTTAAATATGAAATCTCTCCGAGGACATTACTTTATTATTACAGTAATTTCCTCAGAAGGGCAGGCATCCAAAGCTCTGTTTCTCCACCACCTTTGGAGATATGAAAATCTGATAGAAATATTCAGACTGTTTAATCTACTTGACTAGCTACTGGCTAGTGCAGAAGAGGGAGGCATAAAGGAGCTCTTCCAAGGAAGCAGATTCCTGGAATCCAGGTAGAGGGATTACTGAAGATGGACAAGGAGAATTAGAAAGGGGCCCACGTAACCCCACCACTGCTCCCAATGTATTAGGGTGCCCAGGCCTATTTGGGGGGAGGACTTTTTCATTTCTTCCTTGTGAAAGCTGGGAGGCAAGGAAAGGAGCAAAGATGCTTCTAGTCCAACACTGCATGTCCAGCAACCATGCAACGGACATGCTGGGGTAGGAGGATGAGGGCCGGCGCAGGGAGGAAGGACAGGAAACCTGTAAACATGTAAACTGGCATGAGTCAAAGTGTTGGTATCACCCAAACACTTCCCTCATTAATCAGTGTGTACTCTATAGTCAGTGGTGGAGCCAGGATCTCCCTGCTCATGATTCAAACTGATAAGAACCCTTCCTCATGCAAAGTCTATGAATGGGTAAGACAGAGTGGTATGGGCACAGAACTGACTCCGTGGTGTCAAATGCAGGCTACTTGCTTCTTGTGTGCCCTTATCAAGCTCCTTAGCTATTCTGTATCTTTTTCATCTGAAAACTAGGAGAGGCTGGTTAATAGCAATACCTACCCAGCAGGGCTATAAGAATGAAGTGATTTGCTTTATGTAAAGCACCTAAAATGACACATAGTATTCAGTGTCTGTAGAAGCAGCTCCCAAATATGCTGATGTCGGGCTGCCTGTCTGTGACCCTGCATAACAATACAGCTGCCCATGCCATCCAGACCAGTAACTGCACAGTGGAGTTGGTGCCAGGATTAGCATCACTTCCCTGGGCTATGCAGGAAGCACCTGCATCAAGACCTTCTGGAAGACCAGAATGCAGATTTTCAGGGTACACCCAGGTGGGCTGAACTCGGAAATTAGAGTCCCAAATCTATAGCAAACTGCCTACGGGTTGTGAGAATGCATGAAGCCTGAGATGATACACCCTTCATGTCTGTTAGAATTGCCTCTACCCTTTGCTTGAGCTGGAAAAACTCTCTACTCCTGAAACTTTAGTGTTACCAGAATTCCCAGGGATTAGCTGTGGAAGATTTTTCAAATTTAATAATATGAATGTATCTTTGACTTTAACAGCATCTTTACTTCTAAAGTGGTTACGAGTACATCCTTGTAGTATTTGTTAATCATCGCAAATTCTAAGGTTCAGCATCATGACTCACTGTATAGAGCAGGACACTGTGGCCAGGGGCACTGGTGATTTTTCTCAGAAACAGAGAAGGAAGATGACAAGATAGGTGCCCATTCTGGCTGCACAATCTCGTTGTCTTCACCCACATTTCCTCCAGCCCCATCTCTGTGACCTAACTATTACTGATTCTACAACTCCTTTCACTGCTCCATGTTCAAGAAACTAAGCCAGTTAGAGAATCAAGAAGTTTCCACTAAACGAGAGCTCACAAAAGAAACCAAGAACAGTGTTGTTTTAGTTCCCCGGAACCACTTTTCTTGGGCCCAATTTGCTTTATCAAGGATAGTTTCTTGATAGTGACCATGTAAGACAGTGCCATATCATGCCTCTGTCTTTTTCTCACATTTATCTTGGGACCTAAGCTGGCAAGGGGCAAGGTAGGGGCCCTGAGATCAGAGTCTGGGTCAGCACAGGTCAGCCAAAAGCAGGAGGATCTAGGGCAGGACCCTGTATATCCTAGCAGGTCGTGCCCATGCTCCTGGGCATTGCTATGGTGGGCTGCTCATCTCTGCCATGCACAAGGCCCAGGTCAGGGTTTGGTTCCAACCTTTGCAACTGTTTACATAGCTAAATCTTCCTTCAAGTGACTGCCCAGCCCTGAGTTGCCCTACCTTGCTGGCAGTCCACTCGCCAGCTTACAGGGCCCTTCCACGAACACTGAGCACTAGCCACCTTTTCACGGTGATGCACAGACAATACAATCAGCTAATGAATAGAATTTCTCAAATTTACTTTTCTCCCTCAGACATTTTTTTAAACCTTTGGCGCCTGCTACTGCTTGGAGGCTCACGCACACACTTATGGACACCCAAAATAGATGCATGAGCAGCAAACAATTACGAACAGAAAATGCAGACAGCCAATCACCTCCTGGCCTGTTGTACATGCAGGGCTGAGGATGAGGGATTTCCACCTATATACAATGGCGTGCCATTCCATTACAGGGTGGGAACACCACAAAGGGGCACATCAGCTTAGGCATGTATTCACGCATCAGCAGTTCCTACCGAGAACCAATTTGTCAAGACATCGGGAATCTACCGCCAAATCAAACACATGTGCACATTCAGGGTGCCAAGGCCAAGACTTCACTCCACTCCACACCAAAGAGCAGATCTCCAAGGAGGGCTGTGGGCAGCCAGATTCCCAGGCTGGGCCCCCCTGCAGGTGTATGCTCATTTGCAAACAGGGGTAAGGCTGGAGGGTGCTAGAAGCCCGCAGTGATTCTGGATTGCTGACTCCCAGAAGAGCCAAGATATTTAGTTCCGGGCTGTCCCTCTCAGAGGGAGAGACAGCTCCTGCCAGCCCAACATCATTCTGCTGCTGCAGAAGCATCCTGCACAAAGCCCAGATCTCCAGCTCCTGTCCCAAAGGGCGCAAGTCAAAGGGAATCTGAGAGAATTCAGGCAGCTGCCCTCCCTCCATAGACGGCCACAGCCTCTTCTCAGGGAGCTCACAGACCCACAGTAAAAGAACACAGACTGGAAGAGGCAGTTGGTGGGGCTCTGTGCACAGAGGGTTAGAGGGTGTCAGCACCCCTGCCTCCCAGCCCTGCTCCCATCGGAAAACAGACTTGAAAAGCCCCAGAAAGCCTTTTTCCTGAGGTGCTCTCTCTCCCCCCCACTGAACTGAGCAACTAGAAGGGGGGAAGGGAGGCAAGAGAACAGGCAGGCTCTTTTCAGTGTGGATTCTCCACACTCCGACCAGCCCCTGCCCTTCTTTCTTCCACCCAGGCAGAAGGTCTCTCAGGGCCCTGCTAGCATCTGGCCATGGCTCATGACTGTCATTGTCCCCTGGTCTGCTAAGCTTTAGTCCTGCCTGGTCTCAGGGCTGCCTCCCCCGGTGATAGGGCCCGCGCCCACACCCAGGGGAAAAAAGAGACAGATGCGCGCAATTGCCTAACCAGAGAGGAGAAGGGCCCCTTGACACACAGAGTTTGGGAGGGGGTGTCATCTCTGTAGGCAGCTCATTGATCCACTTTTCTGATAATTACTCCTCACTCATCACAAACGGAATGACACTGGCCCCCGCCCAGCTAGGCAGGCGGGAACGAGGCTCCGTGTGTGCGGAGAGGAGAAAATGAACCTGCCAGTGTTCATTGGAGGAGAGGAAGGAGTGAATGGTGTGTACGGTCCCTGCGCACTAAGCAGGGACAACAGGAGCTGCTTTAGTATTCTGCTGAACGTGGCGTTTCTTTTAACCCTTGCCGGCGCGATGCACTGCCCAGAGTCAGCTTTCTTGCTGCCAGGCCGCTGGTAAAGTTTCCGAGAGCTGGAACCAGAGAAGGGTCACAGTTCCCACGCTGGCAGCTTCAGATGGCCTGCGTGAAGGACCTGTATACAGATCTGGCACCCGCAGGTGAGCACCAGGGACAGGGGCTGCCTTGAGAACAGCGATCTGGCAAGGCAAGCAAGGGTCTAGGGAGGAAGTCGCGGGCAGGCGTGCAGACATCGAGCTGTGTTCCCACCTATTTGACTATCCCAATAATTTCAGTTCATTTACATGTGGCCTTCCTCATCAAAGGAAACCCAAAGTCAAGACCAGACTCGCAAAGTGGACACCTATCTGGTCTCGGAGGCCGAGCCCCTGACCTTTGGGGGGGGGAGGTTTGGGGGGGGCACACAAAGAGTGGAGGGAATGACAAGGACCCAGCACTGGGAACTCTAGCTTCGTAGCCATGGCCTTTGCAACGACTCTTGCAACCAGGCTGCCCAGAAGGGTTAGGAAGTGCATGTTCTTTCTATTTCAACCGCTCCCACTCTTGCCCCTCAGGTAAGTCAAAGCCACACATCCCTACTTCGGGGTGCTGAACCCACGCTCCTGCCCCTTGAACGACCCCAAAACAACCCTTGGGCACAAAGACCAGCAACCCAAAAGGGCAGCGGGAGGCGGAGCGCAAACAAAAAGACCTCTTCGGGAAAGCCAGCCACGGTTTTCTAGGCATTCATCGCCGCACACCCCCCCCCAAACGGGATGTGGCGGTCTTGCCGAAAGATCTCGGCCTGGTCTCAGGCCACGGATGCCCCAGCTCCGCTTAGAGGAGGGCCGCGTTTTCCCAAGGGGTCAGGGTGCTGAGCCCCACTGTCTGGGGCCGTGTCCGCCGGACAGCGGGTAACAGTTTGGCGAGGAGCGGAGCGGAGCGGAACCGACGACGCAGCGAGCACCCAGCTCAGAACGCCGCGCGGGCTCCCGGAGCTGTGCCTCTTAGGAGCCGGGTCCCCTGCAGAGTTTCACCCCGCGCCGGACTCCAGGAATGGGGCCAACAGCAGAGGAGGGGTGGCGCATGGCCCCCCAAGAGTTGTTTCCATCCTGGCAACTCCAGCCCCGCTCTGCGCCGAGCTGTGTTCCCGGGCGGGCTGCCGCCACCGCTCAACTGAGAGGAATTCGGGGCGGGAAGAGGGGGCGGGAGGCGGGGAGCGGGGCAGGGATTTCCCACAGGGATTCGCGAGCGCCGCGGAGCGCCCATGCTCCCCGCAGCGCCGGGCTCGGCGCCCGCGGAGAGCTCGCGTCCGGTCCAACTGGCCGCACCGCCGAAGCTCCCGGAGCAGGGAAACGGTGGCTGTCCGCGAGCCTTCCGGCCTGGGGCGGAGGGATGCTGCGCGAGTTGAGCGGCCTCGATCACCCGCCCACCCCGTTCCTAGACTCGGAAAGCGTCGAAGGTGTCCCCGCGTCCTGACCCCGTTCCTAGACTCGGAAAGCGTCGAAGGTGTCCCCGCGTCCTGACCGAGGCGGGCACGGTGCAGCCTCGCAGGTTCCCCGTCCAGCACGCTGTCTCCCAAGGGTCCGGCTTATGAACTCGGCGCCTCTCCTTCGGCCGTAGGCTACTTGCGAGGCGCCGGGGCAGAGCTTCTCCCGGCGCCGAGCGCTGCGCTAGCCCGCCGAGTCCGTAGTTGTGACGCCCGCCGACCCGGCGCTGGGGGGGACCGAGAGGCGGCGCGCGGCCGCCTAAGCGCATCCGCGCCGGGTACAGGGAGGGAGCGGTCAGGCCCCCGCGCTCCGGGAGCCGGGTGGCCTCGGGCGTCCCCGCTTCCCGAACGCCCAGCTCCGCGGGGCGCTAGGGAGGCTGCTCCGCAATGCAGCCGGCTCCGTGCTCTGGAGCCCAGGCTGAGGGAGACCAGGTCGGTTGGGGAGCGCCGGGGAGCGCTGGGGCGCGGGAGCCAGGGGGCTCCGGGAGCCAGCTGCGGGCGGCGAGAGTCCGCCCAGGGCGCGCCGGCGGGTGCCTCCGGAGCCTCGCGCTCGGCGGTGGCAGAGCCTCCCCGCCAGCCGTGCCCTCCGGTCGCGGGATGCGGGAGAAACGAAGCTGTCAAAGAAACCCCAGGGGTTCAGCAGCCAGCAGCCAACTTGTTCGGCGCTGGGTACGTTACCTTCCATCGCGGCCACTGCGGATGCCAGCAAGAGCAGCAGTAGACAATCCAGGGCCATCGCCGGCCGGCGGCTCCCAGGCGGAGCCCGAGCCCAGGCGGCAGCGCGGGGAGGGCGCCGCGTCCCGGGGCGCCGCTGCGCACCCCGCGGGTGGCTTCTCCGTATCCTTTCGCGCTCTGGCCGGGATCGGACTCCCCGGAGCGCGGCGTGGGCGTGGGCGGGAGTGTGCGCGCGTGCGGCGGTGCGGGCGCGCGTGGGTGTGGGTGTGCATGTGTATGTGTGTGTTTATGGGAGAGGTGGGTGTGTGCGTGAGAGAGAGAGAGGGCGAGGGAGTGCGAGCTGGGGAGAGCGCGCGAGTGCGTGTGCGTCCTGGTGTCACATTGCGAGCTACAGCGGAGCCTACGAGAGGACCGAGCCGGCCAGACTGACGGGGGGAGGGAGCGGGATCCCCCTCCATCAGCTTTCTCCCCACCCCTAACACCTCCTGTCCAATCAAGGAATCAAACCTGCAAAATTCCCCCGTCCAATCAGGCGCGAGCACCTCCTTACACTGGCATTGTTAGTTTAAGAAAAACTTTTGCTTGCAAGGCTGTGCGGGAGGGTGCGGAAGGCGCAAGGAGGGGTCCGCGCGCCCCCTCGTGGTAATCTCAGAGAACCGCTCCGGCAGACCCCAGTTTCCCACGCCGGGGACCTGGGGGACCCAGAGAGGACATGGCTGAGGTCCTTACCCTCACAACCCAAGCGGAAACTGGATGAGCTTTAGATGATCGAATTTGTTCTTTCTTATCTTTTCGTTGTGACTTACCCCGACTTCCGTGTTCAGTGTAATCCCAGGGTACACCCTACTCTTTCTATCCCGTACTAGTTCACCTTCAGCATAGCACCTTCAGCATAGGCGGAAGGCAGAGTCTGAGTGTAGGGAGCAAGGGAGCGAGGTAAAAGAGGGCAGTATCAATCATTTGTGTTGACTGTGGTTCTCCCCCATTAGGAAGGAATTTGAGTGCCTGGCCTCTCCTACTGAATGTGCTTCCTATCCAACTCACAGATGCTCTCCCCCTTTGGCTGCCTTTAGTTGTCTCTTCTGAATACATTCTGTGAGCATGCACAGAGGTCCCTGAACCCAGAACAGTGCTTAGGTGGGAGAGTCCAGTGGTCACACACTGCTATGAAAAGCAGTTGTGCTGTTAGGATACAAAAGATGCAAAAGATGAGTGGAATTGAAGGCACCCTCATTGTGGCCAAGTCCCTGGTTGGGTTGACTGGACTCACATAGACAGCAACATGGGAGCCAATCTCTCAGGTTCAGCTCCAACCACTCTGCTCTTTTTCTGTCTCTGCAGGTAGAGGGTTCTAGATGAATGATCCACCATGAGGTTTTAATGTTATGCAAGAGACATACCCTTACCCATCACCTCCACCCCAAATCTGGTAATGCGCTAGTCACACAAACTCAGGGAAAACCAGTTAAATCATCACAGCCACCACCTATGCCGCCACAAGGAGGCAGAGGCAGCCCCCTCTTCCCTACTAGCCTTTCTCCAGAGGTAACAGTGGGCACCTGTGATGACCCCACATGTACAAGCCATCCTCCTTTTCAAGCTTTGCCAATCAGTCTCACATCTCCATATTCAAGTCTCCTTTGTGAGACTCAGCCATGGTGACTCATCTCATATTGACGCTGACTTACTCCCAGCTGGACTCAGGCTGATTCCCTCTCCTCTACCCTCCAGCCCACTCAGTCTCATCTACTGATGAGTGATCCTCTCTGCCTCCACTCAATCATCATCTGTCTTGATGACAGGTCAGGTATCCTGCTTCTTCCCACCACATACCTCCACCTCCATCCCAACATGTCCGGAGTCTGCACCTGAGGAAGGACTCCATTCCCAGTTACCACTGTCCACCCTTGGACATGAGGAAGCAGCCGTTCTCAAGCCATTGCCTCAGTTTTCATCATCCTGGTTCTCCTGTTACCTGTCTTACTACTTCTTACTATTCTTCCTCTTCCCTCTTCAGCTTTCCAAGAGAAGTCTCCCCCCACCCCACCCCCCACACACACATACAAACTATGTGGGTTGGGTCAGTGGACAATTCCTTGGCAGCTTCTCTGGCTCTGATTCCAGCCCTCCCCTTGTGATTGGTGGACGGATGTGGAATCTGATTCTCCTCTCCCTTCCATGCCTCACAAACTCTTGAGCAACGGGTAGGGTCAGGCAATGCCCTCTGCCACACACCCCCCTCCCATCAACCAGTCTCAAACCCTGAGTCTGTTCCAGTTCCAGTTCACGCTGCTTCTCTGGACAACTAGAGCATCTGAATGGTCTATGCCTTCCCTTGAATAGTCATTTTGCACTCTGCTGCCAAACTAGTCTTTTCCAGCCAAGCTTGATATTATCTCTTCCCAGCACAAAAACCTAGTGGCTCCTCACTGTCTGCAGAAGAAAGACCAAGCACTCTGGTACAGCATCCAGATTTCTCTTCAGGCTCTCCGGAACCTGCCTTCTCAGCCCAGACCTTGCCAGACTCCCTCTGGACCTGTGCTGTTCAGTCAGCTAATCCCCCTAACAGCACCACACCCACATCAAGACTATCCTTTCCTTGCACCTGGCTAGTCCTACACTCACCCACACATTCACCAAGTATTTACTTATTTACTGAGTGTTGCTTGGAGCCAGGCATACACTGCACTGGACTTTGTGAACATGGCAGAAACTGAACCCCTCAGAGGGAATGTACCATGTAGTGAAGAAGGATAAAAATAAATCAATATTATGTCATGCAGTCAGAAACACAAGGGAATAAAAGCAGGGTAACAATGAAAGGGGGTCGTGTGGAGCTAGTCATGAGGAGAACAGCTTTTCTATATTAAGTATACTCCATACAAGCCTTGCACTGGACATTATCATGCACAATTGAAATAAAATTAGTTGAATTTCCTGTCCTCTGCCTCTTCTCAGACCTCATTCTCCTCAGCCTGGTGTTCCCTCAGCTGCTTCCCCAGGCCCATGTACATCTTGTGTGTACTGAATGACTCTTCCAGACATGACTGAAGACAGTCATGAAGCCATTGTGCAACTTGCAACAAGCACTCCTTGGAGATTCCTGAAGACCACAAGTCCAGGGGCCCCAAAGGAAAGAGACTCTTCAGTCATAACAAAAATTACACAAGAACCACCAATTCTGCTCCTCAGACCTCACCCCTGAGGACCTTAAGTTAGTATGAATAAAGCGACCCACAAATATAATTTATAAGTCTGACCCCCACAAGACTCTACACATTAAGGTGTGGATGTGACTGTTCTTGATCTAGGAGTTTAAAATTCCCTGACACTAGGTGGGAAATATAAGAATAGCCAAGGGATGGGGCCTCAAACCTGTTTCAGCAGCTTTTTGTTATTTTACTGGGCATCTATATGAGGTTTTGTTTATTTTAAAAAAAAAGAATTCTGTAGTAAGAAGAGGAGGGAGGTGAAGCAAGAGGTATTAGAGGAGAGGGTTTGGGTGGAATCAGGGATATCACCTGGGAAGGATGAAAAAACAGCATTGATAACTTTAGAATATGCTGGTGGTTTAGGTAAGAATAGTTTAAGGCTTTTGTTAATTTCCTTAATCACCCAGGGAATTGACTTTTCTTGAGCAAGGTAAATATTAATTTAGCTGTGCAGCAGATTGATCTTTGGGTTATGATTTATAAATATCCCTGAAAGCACCACTGGTTGGGATTCTAAGCCTGGGTGCTTATTTTCCCCAAAGCATCACCAAGGCTATTTTTTCCCTCTAATGTCAAATGCTCACTTGTTTTCTTGATTAATCACTCAGCTATTTGATATCACTAAATCGCTCCTTCAAAGTGACAGATGCTGGTCTCCAAGCCAGCAGCTGAGGACTCTCAGGCACCCAAGGGTGACTTGACCCTTTTGCTGGAGCGGAGAGGCTTCTGGCTGAAAGGTTTTAGGGCCGCCAAGCAGTTCACCACCCCCCCTAAACAGTTTTGTGTTTAAAAGGTTGAAAAGCATTTCTAGTGAAAGCAATTGCACAACTTCCCCTGATAATTCTAGAGTGATGAAACTGCTCTATTAGAAAGTCCACACATGTCTCTAACCTACATCACTTTTGTTGTGAATTGAGTCTATTTTCTTCCTGCTACTTAAAAATGGGTAATGTAGACAATAGCAACTGTTCTGAGAATGATGGTAAGGGTGTTTTATATATGAGGAGATATTGATTTGTTTCCTTATTCCATCTTTTTATTTTTAAACATTACTTAATTGCATGAATGAAAGGTTCAGTTATACAGTCCATGACCCAAGTTACCTTTAATTAGATTCTTAAGCTGTACGATACATTTTCCTCTATTCTTTTTGGAGAAGCAAGTAGACCTTTTACAAGTCATTTAAAAACACTTTAACACTGTGTAATAGACAACAAAAAGCTTTCTCTCCTGCTTTTGTTCTTTCAATGTTTATTGAGCGAGCAGCAATTCTGAGCCCCTTGCCTGCAAGGTACTGGGGACCCAGTGCTGTCTGTGACTCAGTCCCTCCTTTAGGGATCTCAGAGGCTCAGAGGGAGACAGACTCTGAATTGTGTTGTGGGACTCTGTATAAAATAGTCCCTGGGCTAAAGACTCCCATCAAACTTTTCCTTGTTTCTCAGGAAGGAACCCCAGCAAATAGACACAAATATGAATATTCACACTAATAAGGGGAATGAACAGATAAGCAACCTAATTACTAGTAAATGAAAGGAACTGACAATACTTACAAGGTAGGTAAAGCTGGGATAGAGGAAAACCTATCAGGCACATGTGTGATATATGCCAAGTTTTCTTCTATAGGGCTTAACTTTAAAGAAATAAGTAGGAAGGCATATTGTAAATCTTTCTGTTAATAGCTGGCATGGACATCCAGGATCTCTAAGAACCAGAAAATGAAACAAATATCTTTCACCACCACTGTGGCTTCCACTTCAAACTGCACAAAGAGTTACTGCCTTGATGATCCTCCCACCAAGGCTTCTTTTATCCAAGAGGCTGAAAATGTGTGCAAAAACCAGGAAAACATATGGGAGGATGAAGAGGCATGTATTTCAGAGGTGAAGAATAGTCCAGAGGCTGGAACAGGCACAGCAATAGCATACCTGTGGGAACAGTGCAACCTGCTCATAGATTTTCATGTGAAATATCAGACTGGAGTTCCAGAAAATAGTGATGGTAGTAGGACAGAGATGCTCTTGATGAAAAGAGCAGATATGCTTGATGAAACCTGTGAGCCACTGGCAATTGACTGTTGGCAGGTCCCCCATCTGTAAGTTCAAAGAAGTAACTCAGCCACCAAGCAAATTGAGAGATAGAGAGTTTAAGGTAAATTTGTTAATCCTGCCTGGCTAAAAAAAAAAAAAACATACCAGCAAGAACTGATGAGTCTCTCCCATCTCACAGAGAAGTACAGAGGGACTGCGACAGCTTAGGCTCCTGTGATAGCACTGAAAAACAAAGCACTAACATAGCACCTCCAGAACACCCAGTGGAGAGCGTCCCTGTGAAAATGTTACTCTACACAGTTGTGACATTTTCAGGAAGTTTCTTAGCATGCATGAAGGAAAAAAATCTATGAACAACAAACTAGCTTATAAGATAACAAACAGGAAACACAACGGAATAAAAGAAGGTAGGAGAAGCAAAGAAAGGTTTTTAGGAAACAAAAAATACAATGTCTGAATCACAGTTGACACAAGTATGGCAAAAAAGAGCAGATGTGTTGTAGCTGAACTCTGAGTGGATTGTGTGGAAAACAAACTGAAGATGCTTCCTGAGAATGCATATAAGATAAACCAAAAAAAGGAAAAACATTGAAAGAGAACACAAAAAATATGGAAGATAGAACATGGGAAACCAACATACGTAAAGATGTCTCAGTACTTACAAGGGGTTGGGGACCTTTAAGAGTTCCCAGTAGCATTCCTAGAAGAGTTGAGTGTCCCCGAAGAGATACCAATGCCATGAAGAAAAGATGAAATCTTTCCTTAGCTGAATAGCTGATAGAGATTTCTAGCTAAGGTTCATGATGGTTCTTGTGGGTGTTTTAAAGAAATCTTACACTTAACCAAGAACACACACAAGTAAACACATAGAAAATACATTACCTGTAGTTGAATAAATATCATTAACTTCATAACATTAAATTCTAAATGAAAACAGAACTAGATCTAGAGTTTCATGATGAATAATTTCTGATAATATAGTTCTTTTTTATACTATCAATTTATCATCAAAGTTGTAGCAAAGTTGAATACTCACAACTATCTGAAAGGTTATTAAAATGCTTTTATTGATTACACACATATTTTTTTACATTGTTCTATATCTCAAGGTTCTCCCACCATGTCACCCCTGAACCATTCACTTGATTTCTTATGCTCACCCCTCCCTTGATTTCCCCTACCCTTCCTTGCTGTATGCTTCAGTTCTGTTGTCAGTTTGTTAGTCTTATTTTTTATTAATCTTTTGTCATTTATATATTCGTGCATATAATATACATGTATGTATATGTATATATTTACATCATTGCATTCTCTGGGGTTCTCCCTCCACCCCATCACCCAAGAGCCCTCCTCTTCATCTTGCTTCATCATCCTCCCTTCCCAAATTTCTCCTTCCCGCCACCCCTCCCTAGCAGCCTGCCCCAGCTCCACTGTCAGCTTATTTGGGGTTTTCTTGTCCTTTTGTTTATTATCTCTATATCCCATCTATAGGTGCAATCATATGGTTTTTGTTTTTTCTTTCTGACTTATTTCTGCCAATATGATTCCCTCTAGATCCATTCATGTTGTGATAATATATTTCTAACAGGCTAAAAGCAATAGACATTTTCAAATCTCAGAAAATTTACAATTATAAAAATAATTACGTAAAAATATATTTATTGACAAAGAGATAAGGTTTAGTGGCATGCAAAAAAAATATTAAATTAAAATTTGAATGCTTGCAAAACTACTGTAAGTCAACTAAAAATGCAAAAGTTATCTCAGTAAAGAAAATATATGTTGTTAAATTTTAAATTATAATAACTTAAATCTAGTAACTCACATTATATTAGTTAAGACCAAAAAGAAGAATAACCTAAGAGGGGAAGCAAAGCTATATGAAGTTCCTTATTCACATAGAAGAGATTCTTACAAATTTTTCCAATATTTTAAAATCCTTAAAGTCATCAAAAATGGTTTTAAATCATTAATGCTCCCTACAAATACAGTTTAAAGAATTATATACTTTCAAAAATACTAAAGAACAAAATAAAAGATCTATTTAAAAAAAAAGAATTGACAGAACATTAAACACAGGGGTAGTTATCTAAAAATAAAAATTTTTAAGAAATCATTTCTAGTAACAAATATGAATGAATAGAATCTTGATTACAATGACTCTTGACTGAAAAATAATATTATCACATATCATACTTAAAACAAAGGAGGAAGTAACTAAATAATAAAAGTTAACTTTTATTCCTACTATTATAGATTAACCCACACAAATCTTGCTGAACACATATAAAGAACCTCAATAGTATGTAAAATAGCTTACTTCCAATATTTTGCAGACCCATGGAAGTATCCCGTTAAGTTCCAAAACAAAAAAGAACTAAAAACCAAAATAATAAATGTGGGAGCTTATATTGAACACAGGTAGGGCCTGGTGCCTACTCTGGGAAATCTAATGACTTACATTATAATGAACACCAATTAGACATATGATTTTGAATGACTACAAGACAAAAAGTTGGAACTGAGACCACTGCTTAAAGCCACACCTTCACTGGCAACACCTTCGCTGAAAGAACAGACTAAGAAAAGAGTTGACCCACTCTCATGGAGAGAACAAGACAACCTGCCTCTCTTGTCTTAGACTCAGGATGTGAGAAAAATTAACGTCCTCTCAAATTATCTCTGTAAAGCTTCACTTACAACATGGATTTGGAGTTCAAATTTATAGGACTTGATGTCAGATCATGAGATTCAAGAATTCAGTTGAAAACAAAAAAGTAAATTGGTAAGTTGAGGAAATGTAAGGGACTTACTCTCCCAATACTCACATAAGTGCCAAAATTTGACTCAATTTAAAAGCATACACTAGTGTTCTGACCTGACTCTAATCCCAGCTAAGCCTGAGGTATGAGATAGGCAATGCAACATGACTTGGGTCCTGGGCAGGGAGCCCCAGCATAACCCCACATGGCCTAAGTCACAGGTGGTGGGGGGGGCAGGGTGAGTCCTATGCCACCAAGGTCTCAGAGTCTTGGGGTGTAGGGATCTCGAGCTGGGGGATTCAGCCCTGACTTCTATGTGGGCCGGTGGGTGTATCAACTGGGTCTCTTCTGCATGGGGTGTCAGGGAAGGGGAATACAGGGCTCCCTGTGGTTGGGCCTGACCTCAGGCAGAGATACAAGCCAGGTGGCTGGGCAGGGGGGCCCCAGCATAACCTTGAAGGCCTACACTATCGGGCAAGGGTAAGGGTTAAGGGCAGTGGTTTCCCTCTAGTTTACTCCCACTTTAGTCAGATCAGCTCAAGTCATCAGTAATTCAGGCACTCCCACTGCAGACCTTCAGCAGATGAGAGGTACATATCAAAGGTCTGGACACAGTCATTGCCTGAGGAGGACCCAAAGTATTATTGGAATCACAAGAGACAAGACCGTGAGACAAACTGGCATGGCACCCTATTACATACCTCCACATATAACATCTCCAGGGGTTGGGGAGACAAACCTCTGGCCCAGAGATGTGTGCAATGTGAGTGAGGCTTCCTCCTTCTCCATCTGGAAGAGGAAAACACCAGAGAGGTGACATGAGACCCAGCGCAGGATGGGAAACCACATAAGGAGACCCTCTGCCAGTGTCTGTCCCCACAGTAGAACTTCTCCCCCAACAGTGGTTGGAAGTTTGGTTCCCAAAGTCAGAATGAAAAGACTCAGAGGCAGCATTGTGTGACAGTTACTGGAACAGATGGGTCAATCAATATGAATAAGGAGGTATGGAACCCAGAGACCACACTGGTCTGCTGATAATGGGAAAATCTCCTACACCATCCAATAGTTCCAAAATCAAGGATTCTGGAGAACCACTCTACACATCTCTCCTACAAGAGATTCCTGACATGCCTGGCTATCTGCCTCACAGTTGCACCTGGGGATCTGGAAAAACCTGATCTGCTGTGGTCCAGGACCTCATGTTCTTACCCAGGAAAAGGTTCTTGTACCAGGAAAAGGACAAGACCAGTGTCCATTGACAACCATTGATCTACAACTTACAGCAAGGGAGGACTTGGAGTGATGGAAGTGGGGGAGGGAGACACCGCAGAGAAGGGTAGCATTATATGTGTGCATTCTTGGTAAGAGGGCCATACCTAAGTGGAGCAATAATTACACAAAGATGACTAATGATGTAAGAAAATAAAATTCAAAAATCAAAAAAGAAAAGACGTTGAAAGAAAAAAGCATGAAATATGTGGATAAATCTACCATGAGCGAAATTCAGCACACTAAGCAGATTTAGACCACTATCATTACAGAGCTACCAGAGAAAGATTTTTAATATAAATATTTAAAATAATAGGACATTATAAAAAATTGAAAGATTTGAGAAATAACCGCATAGAAGAGGGGAAAAATTAAAGATATTAAAAACTGAATGGATATTTTAAGAAATTCAATATACTTGAGAGGTTTACTGTACTTCTAGTAAAACTGAGAAAATTAACTATAATGTAACATAGGAAAGACATGTGTAAGAGGGGTTGAGATATATGGGTGAATCAAAGAAGAAGCTATCAGTTTTTAAATAATTAAGAGGCAATAATAGAAGAAATGGGTAGGTGATTAAAAGAAAAAGGCAGATAAATTTTCAGAACTGATGAAAGAAATTAATTATTCAGGTTCAGAAAGCACAAATTTAGGAAATATTGAGCAACAAAAACAAACAAAAAATATCTGTGACTATACAAATCATAATAAAATTTCAGGACACCAAAATCTGCAAATAGCTTCAAATTGATCAGAGAGAAATCACATCTTATTTATAAAAAAATGAAAATGAGTCTTCTAGACAATAAAATTTAAATGTAGGAAAAAAAACTATCATCTTAAATTTTACATAACCTAAAATCCTATACCAACTTAATTTTTATTAAGACTGAAAGCAAAATAGAGATACTTTGAAGAAAGACTGGTATTGGGAGACTTAAAAATTGGATATTTTTTCTGAGCTCTACTAAAGGACATAGTTCAATAATGAGCAAAATGAACTCAGAGAAGTGAGAAAGATGAAAATGGGTAAATTTAGGGGTCAATATAAGCAAGATAATACTAAAGTACTAAAAAAAGAGCATTTAAGATACAAGTTAAGAAACTAAGATTTTTGTAAAACCTTACACTATTCCAGAAGAAGTAAGTAATTAAGTTGTTATCAAGTCAACCATGCTTTAAAATGTGAATGATAACCACTTCCAGATAAACAGTGGAGGCATAAAATCAATTCAGTGGGAATTAGGATGAAAAAACAAATAAGTAAAGAAAAGCATAGCATGCATAATGCACAACATAAGATGATGGAAATAAATCCAAATATACAAGCAATCACAATAAATGTATCAGCAACACAATAAATATAAATGAAATAAACTTATTATTTGAAAAGATAATCTTTAGACTCAGACTATACACATAAACATACTCAAAACATAAAGATTCACATGTATTCAAGGTAAATAGATAAGAAAATATATACAAAGGAGGTGGAATTTGGTACAGCTAGATCAACATCAAAAAATTGGCAAGCAAGCATTATTAGTAATATAATAAACACTACAGAATATAAAAGAAATAATCCTTTCAGGGAGACACAGGAATTCTGAATTTCTATGCATCAAAGGCATGGTCTCAAACTATAAGGAAAAAAAAACAGAATTTAGAGTATAAATTGACAAATCTGTCATTAGAGAGAGATTTTAATATATCTTATTTGATTATTCATTGATCAAGCAGAAAATTGGTAAGTATATGGAAGACTGAAACAATGAAATTACCCAGCTAATTTAATATATGTATATAAAGTCCTACCCACTAACTAGTGATGCATATTATACAGATCATATTATCTGGCCCTAAACCAATTCAATTAGAAATCAATAGCAAAAGAAGCTTTGAAACTACACTTTAATAACCATTCAGTTAGACATCAACATAGAAATTGAGAAATATTTTACATTAAATGACAATAAAAACTTGATCTCTCAGAACTTTGATGTGCAGCCAATGTGGTACTGTAATAAAAATTTCTAATTTGTATTGTTATATTCTAATACATTAGAAAGTATATTAGAATACAATAAAGTTGCTAAGTTAAACAACTAACTCAAGGATCTCACAAAAAAATAGAATAAAATAAAACTAGGACTAAATCAGAGGAATGAAATACAACATATAAAATACCAGAAAGGGAAATATGGAAATTATCAACAAAACCCTCTTTGAATAAAAGGAAACTAATAGAACATAAAAAGCTTCTCTTGAGATTGAAATGGGTTGCAAGGAATATATAATGAGATAAAGTATTAAGGACAGAAAGAGAGACATGTGGAGAATAAAATACTTTAAAAAAGCATATCATGAACTACTTGAATAAAATGGGAACTTTTAGAGAAATGTAACATATAAAATCTAATTTATGAAACACTAGACTATTTTAACAAATGCATAACCATGAAATAATCTGAGTAATTAAAACTCTACCTACCAAAAAGGGAACATTAAGTCCAGATGATTTTGCAGTGAGTTATAGTCCAGACATTCAAAGATAGATTTCCCAAATCTTGTTCTGAATACAACCTTAATATCAAACCTGAAAGGAACAATATAAGAAAGAAAAATAAAGGACCAAATAAATGGAAAAGTATATAACAAAGCATTATCAAATGCAATCTAATAATGTACTATATATATAATCTATATTATAATATGTACATCTACTTTTAATGTAAACAAGCTGGCCTTGTCCCAGAATTGAAAAGACAATCTCATTTTCAAGAAATCTATTCATTCATTGATTAATGAACAAAAAATATACAACTGTCTCAATAGACAGAAAAAAATTGGTAAAAATTCAAAAATTTATCATACTTCAAAAAACATTTAGTAAGAGGCATACAAAGGAACTTCCTTATCTTGAGAAATGGTACCATCAAAACTTCAGAATATATTTAATACAGAAATACCAAAATTCCCTTTAAAGAATGAGAAAAGTCAAAGATTCCCACTTGCCTTGTTTCTACCCAGCACTCTTCTGCAGGTCTAGCCATCACTGTAAGATGTGCTGTTTAAGATACCATGGAGCACTAATCTGTGAGTTATCAACATTTATAAACCAAGTTTAAAAAGAGTCTAGATGCTACTAATTAAGTGTTGAACTGGTTGACATCTGGTTGACGTTTGAACTACGATTTAACCCTACAACTAAATATTACATAAGAGTCAAAAAGTGTAATGTAGAACTACTTGTACTTAAAATGAGCCAAACCTCAAGATTCAGTCTTTATGAAAAGATAAGTTGCAAAGAACTGAGAGAAAGCAGCATGATATTTCTCATAGGTAGGAGTGTGTGTGTCTTGGAGGTGGTATTTTGTCTGTTTTGGTAAATTGTCACCAAAAAAAAAAAAAAAACACACACATACTTTGGTTTGGGTTTCTCTTCAGATCATACAAATCTTTGCTTTAAAAAAAAAAACCCTATATAGAGAGCTATTGTTTTAGAATTTTAACCATAAAGATATTTTAAGACCTGTGAGAGACTCCATCATCTAAATAAAGTAAATGAAGAAGATGATACAACTCATCCACTTATTCAAAAATACTTATTTAGGACAGATAGTGTATAGCCCATTGGACAAATTCAGTAATTGCTCAAGCCTCAGCTTACCCACCTGAAAAATGAGGTGAGTTTATATCCTGCAAAAAAGTCAATTAACAATTACTTGAGAATGCAAAATCTGATCATTTTCTTTATAAAGCACCGTGTGTGGCCGATCAAGGAGAGGAAATGAAGATTTATCTTGTTCTTCACAAAGAATCTAAGGTATGAAATGATTATCATTAAAAGCAGAAGTACAGTTCAGATCAAAATAGTGCTAGATAATCATACAATTAATTGGAGAATGAAAACCAAAGAGACTTTAATGGTATAACCCACAAGTGCTTTTCAAGGAGGCCAATGTGAAGCATGTGCCCTTTTTAACAAGTGCTCCACATACTCAATAACACAATAGAAAACATGCTGGCTAAATTTGCCACTGATTGCCTTTTGAATTTTTCCTTTTGAAAAAGTTGAACTAAGAGTCATTGACTTTGCTTTTTATGTTGTTGTTCTATTTTTACAATTGTAGTTTGTTTGTTTGTTTGTTTGTTTTATTGTGGTAACTTTGGTCCATAACACCACATATGATTCAGAGGTATAGTTTTACACTTCTTCAGATGTATGACTCCACACAATTCCCAACACCCATAGTCTTGCCCATTAGATCCCCTCCCTACTTTCTAGTAATAACTAGATGAACCCCAGAGCAGCTAGTTCAGATCCCACCTCATCTGCATGAGGAATTTCTGTTCCTCAAACAATGTCATGACTTGTCCATCTGTCCCTCTGCCTGCCAATAATCATGGGTGGTTTCAAAGACCTTAGAAACATTAGCCAGAAAATTCCTCCAGCACTTTGGGGAAGTGCTGTGTTCACCCCCCTCTAGACAACCTCCAGCATGGGACACTACCCCACCTCCATAATCTCCAACTCCCGAAATTCCCTTCTTGGATCAGAACATCTCAGGCTCCCAACACTATTCCTGCATCCACATATCTCTGCCTTTCAGTTTCATCATGAACCTCAGTACCCCACCCCTAACCAGGTGCTCCACACCAAGAGCAGCACATACTGTCTTCATTTACCTCCTCCTCCAGTCTGGACCCCATGGTCAGGTCATGTTAACCAAGCCAGATTTACTAGCAGAGATTCTAGAATTCGCCTCTCTAATACAGGAGCCATTAGCCACGTGCAGCTATTTGAGCACTTGATATCTGACTAGTCCAAATTGGAATGTGTATGAGATACTTATACTTAAAAGACCCCTGTAAAAATATTTCTATATACCAATATATATATATATACACCAAATTTTAAGTACTTAGCATGAAAAAATATCTGATAATTTTATAGTGATTATATATTGAAATGATAGCTAATGTATGGAATTAAATTATATTATTAATATAAATTTCAACTGTTTCTTTTATGCTTCATGCGATTACTAGAAAATTCATAATTTGCATTTTATTACTACTACAACCAGTGGCTGGCTGGATTATGGAAAATAGATCTGGTTCTTTGAGATCAAGATCTAGCAAGAATCATCTAGGTATCAAGGTACCAGAGACATGGGTTATGGTGCAGAACATCCCTGAGGGGCCAGACTCCAACAGGTGGGATAGGTCAGAGGCCCAGACTTACAATACCACAAATATCACTCCCCCTAGACTAAAAGGTAAGGTGGTAACATGCTGAGGAAACAGTTGACCATAGAGGTAAAATACAGTAATTTTGCCATTTCAGCTAGCAATGTTCACTGTGTAGACCTGATGCCAAGAAGAGAGGCCCCAGCAGTCAGAAAGTCCATGGCTGAGTGACAGTGAGGATGGGGTGTCTGAAAAGAGAGGCTAGGGTGAAACCTAGTAAATGAGGAGCAAATAGTTTTAAGTGAAACACAACACTGACTTGAGGGCGGGGTTGGCTACTTGGAGCCCTCTTTATTCTGAGTGAAGATGTAAAGTTCTATGTTTCTGGAGATGGTCAGCAGAGACCAAAGGCAACATGGCAAGGCACACTGGGCTTTCCACTTTCCTCGGACCCCATCTTTATAGCTACTAACAACAGTGCCTACAGCGTAATGTTGAAAACAGACTTGGCCTCCATGGGAGCCATTTTGCCTACACGAAGGGAATGACTTGAATGGCCTCCAAAGCATCCTCCCTGCCAAGTCATGTAAAGAGGACCCTGCCTGCTCCAAGAGAATCTGGTTCTCCAGGAAAAGAGCCCACAAATTACCCACCTGTAAGTGATGGCAACGTCTCCTCTTTACTGAAGGCCTGACCCCACTCCTGAGTGTGGGCAGGAAGCAGGATCTTGCAGTCTAAGATGGGGCAAGTATGAGGAAGCAGCTGCAGTTGCTTTCCCCCAGTCAGCCTGTGATCCCCTGCAGCCTGTGGTTCTATGAGCACAGGGGCACGGGTAGGGAGCTGGAGCTGAAAAGTGCACCGACGGGTCCTGGACATCTCTGGACAGAGAGTGGGGACAAGAGACCACAGCTGCCAGTCGGGCTTTGGCATTGCTAAATCCCTTCCCAGGACAGGTTCACTGATTGACTACAGCACCCTGGCAGCACCAGCCTGGGTAGCTGGGTAGCCACAGACCTGAAGCCAAATTCTCTGCCTCTGACCCCAAAGGACTTTCAGCAGCATAAAGTCAGTCAGAGTCAAATTGATACCCCGGAAAAAACCCCTCAGCTCCCAAGATGCCTGAGTTCTCTGTTCCCAGTGGGGAGCAAATTCGACAAGGAAATATTTGTTCAAGCCTGGGCTATCTCTGAATAGCATGAGGGACCATGGGAGTCCTCCACTGTGGTGCCCAGAGCCCCAACCCCTGTGTGCACTCTTGGTGCAGACACAATGAGGAGAATGTAGATGAGAGCACCTGACTTCCAGAGCGAAGAGTGACTCTGAGTGCTTTCACCTGGAACAGTTCCAGACTATGAGATAGTGAGGAGTGGAAAAAGAGAAGAACATGGAGGATAAGAAGGAAGGAAGAAAGAGAAGAAGAGGGGAGGAGAGAGAAAACAGAAAAGCAAGAAGGCTGCCCTGGCTCTCTGTCAAATGCTCTCCCACTAAGCAACTGGCACCCGTACAAGGTGTCCACAGCCAAGTGTCTCCCTCACAGCCATTACAGTCTCCCATTATGGCTGGCTAACAGAAATCAATCTTCTTAATGCTCCCTCGAACAGAGAGGGAGGCCAGCCAAGTCTGGCAAGAGAATCCAGCCATGCATCAGCTGCACCCGGTGTCTGGCATTAAAGGGTCAGGTTTCTCCAATCCACCTCCTCTCCTGGCACCAAAAAAATGCAATGCCCACAGAGCTTCCATTGGGGAAGGCAAGGGGATGACCAGCGCTAAGGTTTCAGACAGTCCTAGCCAGGATGTATGCCTCTGCCTGCTTCAACACCACCCACACTGGGTAACTCTAGTCACTTTCCAGCAAGAAGATAACACTTTTTCAAATGACCCCTCATGCCGGCCATGATGGCTTATGCCTGTAAGCAGCAGCCTGGGAAGCCGTGGCCGGGACCAGGGATTGCGGTCCAAGTCCCGCCAGGGGCACGTAGTGAGAACTAGTTCCAAAAAAATATAGCTGGGCGTGGTAGTGCATGCCTGTAATCCCAGCTACCTGGGAAGCTGAGGCTGGGAATTGCTTGAGTCCATGTTACCTTGGGCAATGTGAGCCTGCAGTTCCACAGGCAAAATTAGTGAGACCTAGTCTAAAAAAACAATCAAACAAAAAACAAATAACCTTTCATTCCTGCAATTCCCCTGAAGTGAAAGACCCAGTATATACCTTTAAGAATGTCCTGTTTTGCTCCAGGGTCAGAGAAGTCTCACGAATCTAGTGTCTTCCAGAACTGGAGATGGGCATGCATTGGTCTCTGTTAGTCCTTCAGTCTGTCATCACCAACCAACCTGGAGAGAGGAGAGAAGTTCTCTTGTTTGGACTCAGGAGGTCTGCAGGGTGAATTGCATGGAAGTACTCAAGCTGGGCTGCCTGACCTTGAGACCACTCTGCCAATCTGTGAGTGTCAGCACCCAGGGATGCCAGTGAGGACACCAACAACCCTTGCTAGCATCTATCCAAATGTAATCTTACAGTTACCTTCTGGCCGATGGGGACTGGTAATTTGGTATCAAATCTGGGAATGGTTGCTAAGAAAATCAAGAGGAAAGTGTTTGGTATGTAAATCTTATCTTTGTTTTCCAAATTAGCATCAACACAAGCTGTAACTTTGAAAGACTTTGAAACTAATTAGCCCATGTACTAGTGATTAAGACAAAACAGACTCAAGAGAAGAACTCTGGAGTGGGCCTGAGGATACTATCATTTAACTGTAATTTTCCTTTGCCATTTATGAAGGTGGAAGCTAAGGTGTAAAATGGCAGAGACCCTATTAGAGATCAGATTTTATCACCCACATCAACTGTGATACAGTTAACCAATTGTGACTCATCCCAGGACTTTGCTTCAGCAGGTCTGAGGTCAGGTCCAAGAATTCCCTTTTCTACCAGTTCCCAGGTGAGCCTAACCGGAGTATCCCATCCCAGGTAAAACTGATGTTATCAGTATTGCATCTCCTGCCATACATAGTCAAGTGAAAATACACTCTTTTGCCTGTTTCCTAGCATTAAAGACCACTAAAATCAGGCCTCCTTCACTAGAGCCACCTGGAAGCAGTTCCACTTTTGAGAGTTTCTAAGTCCAGACACAGTGGGTGACTCAAGGAATGGTTTTGAAGAGAAAGGTGCAGAGCCATGTCCCTGCTGAAGATCAGCTCCCATACTCATACAGGACGGTACCAGCATTCAGACCATTGAGGTTGTACCCCTGAGGCTCTTGTTTCTCTGCTGACATTGAGTGGGGGAGTTTTCCTAGTTCCTAGAGATCTCTCTCTCTGGTCCTTGCACATGGCCCCTCTGTCTTAGAGCCAGCAGTAATCATCAAGCCCTTCTCATACTTTGAATCTCCCCTGGTACCTTCTCCTGATTTTTGAATTGTGATTATATTGGGTACACCTAGACAATGCAGGAAAATCACCTCCTTTTCAAGTCAACTGACTAGCAACCTTAATGCATATTCAAAGTGGCTAAGCAGTTGCTAGATTACTGTTTGACTGAATAACCAGGGAACAAAAATTTTAATAAGCCTTTTTGAACCTTACCAACCACACCACTCTACCTGTCTGTAGTACCTTCCAATAAGCAGGCACTTTGGAAAAACTACTCCTTCCCAGTGTCAGTCAAATGGTACCTGGATATCCGCGGTCCCTTCTGCTGACCTTCTAGCGTCTGGACCAGCCCAAGGTTAGAATTAGATGCCAGAGCCAATTGAGAAGCGAGAAGGGTTTGCAGCATCTTCTGGCACAGTGTAAAAGAGGTAGTGAAGGAAAAATGCCTCTGGTGAACATTAAAGCATTTCGTTGCTGTAATAAGAGCTCTGGTAACTTTTTTTTTTATTCATTTTATTGATTTGTCACAATTGTGCATTAATTGATCCCTCCTCCTCCCTCCAT
>PVHY01009634.1:0-55420 GCA_004024945.1 Uropsilus gracilis
GAGACTCCTCTCGGTGCCAGGGCTAGGGAGGGCTGGCGGGGGGGGGGGGGGGGGGACACGGGACACACGGACGGACGAGAACAAAGGAACCCCACCTCCCTGGCTGAGAAGGCAGGGGGAGAGCAGGCTTGGCGAAGGTCCATCCGTTGTTGCCAGTTGTTAGTGCCCGGCAGCAGCAGCTTGCTCATCGAGGAGCAGGGCTCGTGACCATCTCCAAGGTGAACGTCTCAGGCAGGCTGCGTGCCCGCAGCTCCAGTTTGAACCGGTCTGGTCTCAGTCTGTGACTCTTCTAGGTCTCTAACTCCCGTTTCTTCCCATAGCAGCCAACTTGATAAGCTGCGGAGACATAGTTGAACACTGGATAAAAATTAGTAAGAAATACAATGGGCCAAGGAAATTTATGGCAAGAAATGCCCAGACCTAGATTCAGATTCAGGGTTAAAATGTTGTCCTTAAAGTCCTGTGCTTGCTCCCAGAGCCTTCCTGTCCCAGTCCCCCCACAACCCTAAGAGTGCTTTCATCCTCTTTGTTCGTAAAGAGGTAAGGGATGGCTATCTCAGTCTTCAATAGCCATTCCCTGCTAGGTGGGACTGTAGCCCCTGCTCGTTAGAGGCATGAAAATCCTCAGAGTGAGGACCTTCTGCCTCTGGGGCTGGTAGATGGACCGTGGAAGGGGAGACAGCAAGACAGCAGAGCAAAATGAGTCAGTATTTTGGACGGTGGAGAGATGTCAGCACCATTCATTTGATTAGGAGATTCCGAAGGGAGGTTTTGTTTGGCAGTCAGCAGCTTAACTTGACGCCCTGGGAAACGGTTCGCGATTTAACAAGGCAGGAATGGAGGCCATGGCGGTGCACGTTGCGGTGTCTGCATGGGTTTTGAGACCAAGGTAGGATGGAAGGCCTGTGAGGTTCACCTTAGGCGCGTCGGCACGAGGCTGGAAGGCCCGGCGGACCCAGCCCCTGATTGAGGGTTAAGCTCCCAGCCCAAACTCTGCACCCGGGTATCCTAAGATAGGCAACGCCCCGCGTGTTCTTTCCCAGGAGTCGCACAGCCGCCCGCGGCGCACGCGCCCTGCACGGAGCAACAGAGGTGGGAACGGCCGACAGAGGGCGCGGGCGTTCCGGCCGGGCCGCTCTGGCGGGGCGCTCCCTGGGAAAGAGTTGGGAGCCGCGGCCGCGGCGGGAGAGTCGGCTCCTCTCCAGGCCGCGGACCGTGGGCGGGGCTAATGCAGGGCGGGGCGAGGCGGTTCCGGAAGGAAGTGGTTCCGGGTCCCGCGGCTAGCCGTTGTGGCCCGGTTGCCGGGGCTGTGGAAGGCGGTGGCCGCGTGAGGGGCGAGGCCCGCGCTGCCGGCGGAGGCTGAGAAGATCGCTGTGCCTGGTGAGGGGCTCCGAGGGTCGGTGGGGCGAGGAGGCCTCGGTCAGTCGGGAGGGCGTGTCCGCCGCCCGGGAGGGGCGGTTCTTCGTGTGGCGGTTGGGGTGTTGATGGGAACGCGTCAGCCGGGCTCGGGGTTCCGGGCACCGATGCCGGCCGCTGACTGACTTTGGCCACTGGGCCGGTCCCTTCTCTCGCCCGTCAGCCTGGTTCCTGCTGTCGCAGCCCGGGTCCTTCCCCGTCGCCGGGCGTCTGCAGCTCTGGTGGCTTCGAGCGTCTACCTCAGGGACCGCGGGGGGCGGAGGCGGTGTCCGGGAACCCTTGGGGACCCTTGTCTCTCTAGCGGCCCTGGGCGTGTTGCCTGTGGGACTGGAACCTGGGAACCCTGTCTTTGTCCTCGGGAGGTTCTGCCGCCCAGCGGCATCTTTCTCGGGTAGGGACCGGGATGAACAGTGCAAGACTGCTCTTTTTCCTGCGTTACAAAGTAAAACTTGCTCTTAAGAAACGTGCCCCGAGAATTGGCGCATCTCTCATGCTTCTCTAGGGTGTGTTGGGAAACTGGGTCAGTCACAGTCAGGATTGTCCTCACAGTCAGGATTGTCCTGTCAGGAGGGAAAGGAAGGGGAGAGAAACTTAGTCCCCACATATTTCCCTGCCGCTGAGCTTTTCGAGCCGCCTCTTAAGTGATTGCTTTTCTTTCCTGGAACTACAGGTAGAAATTAGAGAGGCTTCTGATCAGAAAACCTTTTTACCGTCTTTCTGAATGCGAAACGGTGGAAATTTAAATAGACTTTGGGGTGTGAATATTCATATATAAGTGCTTTAGGTTTTTCAGTGGTATTTTAATAGCAATGGTATAAGGATGCTTTATTTGTTAATGGTTTTTTTTAAATGGCTACTTGAAATTTCTTTTGAAAGCGTGGCGGTTTCACTGCCCCCTCCCCCTTACGATGTCTTGTCAGAAACATTTGTCTCACTTTGATATAGCACATTTCTAAAATATATGCAACTACAATGAAGAAAATACCATTCCAAGAGACCATTGTGATTTGGTTACATTGGCTACATAGACCACCAGTCGTTTTCTATGTATGGATGAATGCTTGGATTTTTTTCTGGAGTGAATTCTCTTTTGTAACAATTTTTTTTTTCTGACTACATAGCTTGTAATTTCTTTAGTTGCTTATTTCCAGTTTTTCACTACATAACACATTGTTGGAGAAATGCAAAATCTGCACATCCATGATTACTTCCTTAGTGTACATTCCTAGATGATTGAGTTGTTGGGCAGAGTATGCACATAAGGGGCTTGTTTTTTTTTAATGTAAATTACTCAGTTTCCCTCTGGAAAGGGGGGGTGCTATTTTGCACTCCCACCAACAATCTGGCATGTCCTTTCTTACATCCTAGCAAAAGACAACATTTAAAGGATTTCTATAGGAACACTTTTAGGCCATTTATGTTCTTCCCTTCAACCAAGTATGGGTATCCTTTTCTAACTATCACCTTTTCTTTTCCTTTTTTGTCCATTCAGTTTCTCTTCCCCCTTTTCCACTTGGTAAAGAAAGATGATTAGGTGAGGCAAAGCCTTCATACAATTTGAAGTCAGGATTTCTGTAGACACCAGTATATCTGATTGCCTTGAGCAAGTCAGGTATGTTTTTGGAGGGATTTCCTCAGCTCTGAAAGAGATTAGAATGCATTTGCAGGTTGGGTTTAAGGGCAAATGAGATACTTTTGAAAAGTACATTTCAACATTTTCTGTCGCCTGCTAATTATTGCTATCTTGTAAACATTCCAGAGCTCAAAAGCATGTTGATTTCTAAAGCAAATTTCTGAGTAAAAGCTATTCTGTGATATTGTCTCTGCAAACTCTCACTCCTTAAATACTGCTGTCTGCTCTAGATTATCTCCAGAATGCTATACAGTTATGAAATTAGGTGAGTGAATGAGCTGCACAAATGTTGGAGAGGTAAATCTCTAAAAGTGTCATAGACAAAGCCGAGGGGGACAGATATAAAGCTAAATAAAATATGCAAAAATAAAAAATTTTAAAAATAAAATTAAAAAAAAATAAAGCTAAATAAAACATAATCCTTGGGATCATGATAAATAAACCATAGCTTTTGTGCCCTATAAGCTAGAGAATGCCCAGGCATTTAAAGGATATAAACGCTGCTTGCTGCTTTCCAAATTTAGAGGACCATCTTAGATGTGATGCAGGGTTGTCGGCTTTGCTCGAGAGCACAAAAGTCCAATTGTGCTGACTTAGCATCTGTGCAAATGACCAGTCTTCAGGGTCATCTTTCTGAAGGTAGGCACCGCAAGGTGAGGAGATGATAGTATTGAAGTCTGAGAACCTGGATTCTAGTTTCAGGTCCTTCAGAGTGGATTGGTTTCTGAGGGCTGGTTTCTTCACCTATGAAAAGACGGTATTTCCGGTTCCTTTAAAGGCTGTGGAAGGGGGTAATAGCTCAGGGAGAAGATCATTTGACTGCTGGTGATGGTTAAATGAGACAGTGTTTGCAGCACACTCAGTGAATTGGAGAGTAATGATTCTCATATGCTCATTCTCAGCCACTGTAGACATTGTTCCTCTAGGTAAGACCCTAGAGCTCTTCTAACTTTGTATGCTTCACCCCTAGCAGTCACTGGCACTTAGTAATGTTGCTAAATTAACATAAAATGTTAATTAAAAACTCAATTTGGACCAATGTGAAATATTGGGAAAATTTAACTACACTATTTGGAGTCAATACTCAGGGATCAAAGGAAACATTGAACTAGGAGGGCTTAGGCTCATCTCTGCTGTGACTGTCATTCTGTTTATATCCTCACTGTCAGGTACACAGTCCCTTCATAGCAACAGTAAATCTATTCAAGTTGCTCCCATTTCAAAACCTCCTCCCTAGTCCCTTATCAAACACCACAATCCAGTTTCTCTCCTCCCTTTCCCACCAGAATGTTTGAAGGAGTTGTTAATAATTGGCTTTCTTAGTGTCTTTACATTCCACTTAGTCTCAACCAAGTGTTCACACTTTTCATCCTTTATTGGGTCTCTGTGGTGTTTACCATGAAAGTCTCTTTTCTGGAAATATCTATCTTTACTTTTTCTGATTCTGTGATACAGCATTTCCTTCTTCCTCACGAGATATTCTTTCTCAATCTCACCAGTCTTAAAAGATTGGTGTTTCCTGTAAATATTCTGGTTTTGGAGTAATTTCTAGAACATGAGGCTACCAGATCTTTGAGGTTTTGGTAGACTCCTGTGAAACCATTTGGGCCTGATGCTTTTTCATAAGGTAGTTCCTTACTAATTTTCTCTGTCTCTTCTGTGGAAGTTGATGTGCTTCAACTTTCTAACTAGTGGGGTCAATTTTGATAATCTGTATTTTTTTGATAATCTTTATTTTTCTAACAAATTATTCCTTTCATTTGGGTTTTCGAATTTATTGGCTAGAAGGCTACAGTGTAATCTCTCATGATTTAAGCTTTTTCTTCTATTTTAATGACTATTTTCCCCTTGTTGTCAGGGTCATCTTTCTGCCTTTTTTTTTTTTTTTTTTTTTTTTTTTTTTTTTTTTTTTTTTTTTTTTTTTTTTTTTTTTTTTTTTTTTTTTTTTTTTTTTTTTTTTTTTTTTTTTTTTTTTTTTTTTTTTTTTTTTGCTTTATTTTTCTTAAATTATATAGTAGTTTATTTAAATTTTTCGAAAAGTACAGATTTTGAATTATTATTGCTAGATCTAGTTTTCTATTTTCTTATCTCTTCTACCTTTATATTTGCTTCCTTTGTGTGCTTTCTCTGTTATTTTTTATTCCTTTGACCTTGGCTGGCCTCTTTTGATACCAGCATCCTGTTCAGCATCCTCCTGGGTGTGCACAACCCTGTGGTCCAGCCATCTTTCTCTGTTCAAGGGCAAAACAGTTTATTCACCTCCTTTGGCCCTCTATAGTTCCCACTGAAGTAACAGTATGAATGAATTTATCTTCTGTATTGACATCTCTTCACCAGTCACAAGCCCTGCTGAGGTTTCAGTCTTCTCTTGCCTTCTTTTTTCTAAAACTGGTTCCTTTGATTAATTTTGCTAGTCATAGGTAAGTGGTTTAAAACAGGTCATTTTCTGCAAAGGACCAGATAGTAAATATTTTAGGCTTTTAGTTGCAATCTCTGTTGCTGCTGTTATTCTTCCCTCCACCTCCTCCTAATTATTCCTTCTTCCTCCTTTAAAAATACAAAAACTATTCTTAGCTCAGACTGTAGGGTTTAAATTAAGTCTTACTCATTAACCCCTGGAGCCAGTGCTTTTCATTACTAGGTGATGTGCACTAAGTAATTACAATACAGTTTTTTAGAAAAACCCTTTTTAGAAAAACAACTTCATTGAGATATAATTTACAGGTTTAAAGTATGCAGTGCAGTGGTTTTTGATGTGTTTGCAGAATTGTGCCATCACCTCCCAAATATTTGATCTAATCTTGGAGCATTTTCAACATCTAAAACCTTCATTTTTACAATTTTAGTTTGTAATTTATATGCAGTAAAGTTGACCTATTCTCAGCAGTGAATTGTTTGAATTTTAATATTAGTAAAGGAAAATAATACTTTTTTTAGTCATATAATCAGTAAATCTTACCTGTATACATTGTCTCTCAAGTTCCTTCCATCTTTTCTTTTAATTCAGTGGTTCTGTGGTCCCTGGGCTAGTGGTATCCACATCACTTGGGAACTTGCTAGAAGTGGTATCCACATCATTTGGGAACACCATGGAATAGGGCCCAGCAATTTGTGTCTTAACTAGCATTTCAGGTAATTCTAACACATGCTGAAGTTTGAGAATCATTGATATATCCCTGATTGTAAGTTTGTGAGTTATGAACATGTTCAACTTCAATGGGTACTGCTGCTCCCTCCAAATTGTTTATAATCATGACTACTCACCTAACAGGATGTAAGATTCCCTATTGTCCTATTAGCACTCTGCAATATGCAACTCTCATTTTTTCTTTTTTGTCAGTCTGATAGGTGTGACATGGTTATGATCTTAAATTGGGTTTACCCAGCTAATAATGAAGTTGAGCATCTCAGGTGTCCAGAGGTCATTTAAATTTTGTGTTTTGTGATATGATGTTGTAACTATTGCAATAAATGCAGTTATAGAAACAAATTATGCCTTTATATTGAAATAATGCAGAATAACCCCAGAATGCCAGAGGAGAAAGAAACTCGGGGGAAAAATGTGAAAGGGTCCCAGGGGAGGTGATGGTCAAGTGGACATAAAGGATTAAGGATTTGTCAGGCAGAGTAAAGGAAGGTCATGGATGCATAGGAACAGCATGGCCTGATCAGGAAAGCAAGTAGTAGGATGTAGTAGAATGACGGGATGTCAAGGAAGAGACATGTGAGGCTAGGAGAAAGGTTGGAAGCTGCTGGATATAGATATATATATAGATATATATATATATTCTAATTTTTTTACTAACTATTGGGCAGTTAGGTTATTATTTTTCTTTCCTATTATAAATAAAGTGATGTAAACATTTTAGTTTATAGAGCTCCTTTTTTTCCTTTTAAATTATTTTCATAGAATCGTTAAGTTTAAAATTGTTAGAGTAGTGGAAAGTAGGCATGATTAATTTCATAGTCTCTTACATATAAGATTGTCTGTCATTAGGGAATTACAAATCAAAATCATTGTGACCCCTCCCTCCCCACACTGGGATGACTAATAAAAAGGCCAGATGGTAACAAGTGTTGATAAATGCGAAAAAATTAGAACCCTTCTACTTTGCTGTTGAGGATGTAAAATGGTTGCCATTACTTTGAAAAAGTTTGGCAGTCTCTCAAAAAGTTAAACAGTTATCATGACTCAGCAGTTTCACTCAGGCATATACTCAAGGGAAAGGAAAGTGTATATCCACATAACTCTACATAGAAACATTCATAATATGTAAAAAATAGAAACAAGTCAAATGTCAACTGAGTGATGAATAAATTAACTGAATATGGTGAACCCACATTGAGGAATACTATTCAGCCACAAAAAGGAGTGAATTACTAATACCTGCTACACCAGGGAGGAATCTTGAAAACATACTAAGGGAAAGAAGACAGGCACTAAAAACCACATTATCATAGGATTATGTTCATATGCAAGGTCCTATAGGCCAATCCATTGAAATAGAAAGCAGATTGGTGATTGTCAGGTGGATAATTGAAGGAAGGGAATGATTGCTAATAGAGTTTCTTTGTAAGTTCCATGAAGGTAGGAAGTTTTGACCTTTTTGTTCGATGTTCAATACTCCGTAATATATGCTGAATAAATGCATTTTGATAGTTTCCATTCCATAGTATGTTTCAGCTAATTGTTCTCTCTAGCCTCAAATATAAATAAAGAAATTGAATAGATTGTGCTTTTCCTAGTGAGTACTCTGGTTTAACTCTTGACTTTCTATGATTTAGCTTTCTTTTTTCTTTTTTTTTTTTTTTAAAGAGACTAGGTCTCAGGTGGCTCTGTAGTGCAATGGATAGCGCATTGGACTTCTAAAGAGACAAGATCTCTCTATGTTGCCCAGGGTTGTCTCGAACCTATGGACTCAAGTGATCCCCAGCTTCAGCCTCCCATGTAACTGGGAGTACAGGCGCACACCACTACACCCACCTTTGATTTAGCTTTCTTCTGAAGCTCATTATAGCTTCAAAACTATGAGGGTTCCTTTTTTAAACGGATGCCCTCGTAATAATTGTGCTTTTTTTTTTTTTTTTGAGACTGGGTCTTGCTATTTTTGCCAGTGAGACTCACGTTGCCTGGGGTACCACAGACTCAAGCAGTCCCCAGCCTCAGCTTCCCAGGTAGCTGGGATTATAGGCATGCGCCACCACACCCAGCTATTTTTTTGGAGCTAGTCTCACTTCATGCCCCCAACGGGACTCGAACCGTGATCCCTGGCCCCGGCCATGGCTTCCTAGGCTGCCACCTACAAGCATGCGCCACCATGCCTGGCCTAATTGTGCTTTTTTGTATCATTCAGTGGAAAAACTACATAGTGACAAGAAGCCATTTATATTTTAACAACCGCTGCAGAATCCTCAGAAATTTCCAAAATAGAGGTTATACTATGTGAGACATATACTTATTATAATGAGATATATACTTATTCATTCTATTCTTGTTCATTCATTTGTTCTGCTCATGGTTGCTGTATGTATTATTCATGAACCCATGCATTAATTTTGGAAGCCACCAGGGCTTTGGGACCAGTAAGTTGGGAGCTACTTAGTCATAGTATCAGAACTGAGGAACAATACGGAGATGTAAATAATAGCTAGTATAGAAAATTATACCCTTAATCACATATTTGTAAAAATTAGTTCCCAAAACTATCAATTTCTTTTTAAGACTGGAAAATATTTCAAAAATCAAATGTCTTTTAAAATTTATTTGACATTCTTTTAGCAAAAAAATTCAGAAGCAAATGTCTAATCATGCTTAATTATGTTTTGATATATTTATCTGGTGAAGTTAAAACAGCAATTGAGCAACTGTAATTAGGGTTTGTATTCTTATTTTCTGACAGTTTAAAAAGCAGGATATAGCAAGTATTCCTAAACATTTTGACTGTGATTACATGAAGTATTCATGTACATGGCAAAAGATGGGAAGAAGTAATAATTGTGTTCGGTTAGAGGAATTCTGGGTAATTTTTCATCTTTCTGGAACACTTATTTAGTAGTGCTCTGTGCCAGGCATTATTATAAGCTTTTTCAGTCACTTAGCTCAGGGATCTTCAAACTGTAGTTTTGCCTTCCAGGGCCTGTTTTTTTTTTGTTTTTTTAGCCTTGGGGCTGAGAATGGCTTTTTCATTATTAAAAAAGAAAAAGGTGACAATGTGGTGGAGATCTTTTATGGCCTGCAAAACCTAAAGAAGGTTCTATTTGGTCCTTTACAGAAAAAAGTTTGCTAATCCCTGATTCACTTCATTTTATCCTTATGACATTCCAATAAAGTAGTTCCCGTTATCATCACCCTGATTTTACAGATGAGGAAACAGGCACAGAGGACTTGAATAACTTTGTGGCGTTTGCTGTTTTTAGAGCAGATTGCAGGCTCTTTCTACAAACTTGCTAATACTCTGTTTCTTTGCAGTGTAAAAAGTGGATAGTGACTCACGTGTCAAAGGATGGCACGGTCACGCTCTAGATCTCCCAGGTGGAAATACAGGTGAGCAGTTCTTAGTTTAGCAGAGTAAACTTGGGATTGGAATGTGCTTCAACTTTTGAATTTCTCAGTACTGTTTTGATAATGTTATGGGTTATGTCCGGTAGGTGCTTTGTGGTGATAGGGGTTTTGTTTCTAGGTTCTGGGAACTGACAGAACTGACTTTCTGTAATTACGGCAAGCAGCTCGAACTAACCCATAATAAGAACTGTAATGGCCTGTGCAAGGGACAGAGAGAAGCTTTCTCTCTTTGAGAGCATTACTTTTTTTTGCGTCAGTAAATGGTTTAGGTATTTTTTTTCCCACAATCAATATGTTTAAAGAAATTGTGAGTTTCCTAGTGTTTCCTCTTCATGGGAAAATAATGAAATTTTTAATTAGTTATAGTTCAACTCTCCTTTCAACTCTCCTTCTTGGTTGGTGGTGTTATTGGGAGACATAATCAGATTGGAACAGCTCAGCCCGTACTTGTTATATACCTGCTGTGGGCAGGTTCTGGGGTACCTACGGCAAACACGACATGCTAAGGAAAGCATGAGGTTTTAACTGGCTGTTTAAGGTTGGATAGAGTTTCTGAAGGCTAAAAGAAGAAAGGAATTCCATTTGAGGGGACAGCATGACCAAAGTCACAGAGTTATAAAAGTATCTAGTAGATTCTCGGACTTAAACAAGGTCCATAATTACATACGTAAAAGCAGAGCAAGATTTTTCTTGTTTATATGACTTGGCCATCGTGTTTGTCCATTACGGTTGTATAATGACTAGTTAATCGTTGCTCAGCAACTTCCGTTCTGTAATCACCAGACCAAATTGTAAAGGAGAGGAACTTCAGAGAGAAAGAAAAGGGAATGTAGAGAAATGAATGAGTTTACATGGTGGGCATCACAAAACTCTCTTTGTTTCACACTTTTGTAGTAGTCCCTGGTGAGGGGAGGGGGCATACAAGACCCTGCCAAGCTTCATGCCTGATTTCTAGATTCTGTCTCAGGAACCCACTAGAAGCTGTAAAGGGTCTGATATTTTACCCTATTCGAATGCTAACAGAGTAGCCTACCGTGGGGTATCTCTTGGTGAGAGATGTAGCCTTTATTACTCACAGTGCAGTGGGCAGTTTAGGGCTCACTTTCCTATGTTCCCCTGAGTCCCTTGAGGGCAGGTGCTGCTGAGTGAAGCAACTGAAGCGCCTGAGCCCCACCATGGACGGCATGCGGACTCCCACAGCATTTGCCACAGAGGAGACTTTATCTTATATCCTAGACAACAGAGAAATCATCCCTCTCCCCTGAGAAAGCCCATATCTCCTTTGCCTTGTACAGAAGCTTTCAGTGCCTCTACTCACAAGGCATGCAGAATGCTAGAGACCCATGGGGAATCGTCTCCCAGCAGATTTTTTGGGTCTTTTGTCCCTTTAAGAGAACTGAAAAAAAGAAAGAAAGAAAGAAACAAGAAACAGCCATGCTAGCAGTCTCCCTCAGAAGAAAGTGACTCTGTGCAGTGATGATATGAAATATAACATCAAAGTGGTATGTGTTCATTGTGAGGTAAGGATTATAGTAGGAACTTGGATACTTTATCCAGTCTGGACGACCTCTGCCTCTGGTCGTCAGCTTTGCTTCTTAGCCGTGGAAGAGGTGAAACTTTCCAGGGAGTCCTCAGAGGTTCCAGTTTCTTTTTCCTGTGATGAGATACAGCCAGGTGGATGAGCCAGGCTTTCTGTTTCAGCTAAATAATGCACTTGCTAGTATGTTGGTGACCCCAGAGGAAGATACTGCCAAGTCCAGTGCATGAATGCCAGTTTGTGCTTGAGGAAGCTAAATCTGCTGCATTGCTTGTAGACGGGACATAGGAGTTTTACTCATGGTTGCTCCAGTTGCAGAACTGCTTCTGAAGAGGGGACATTGACAGAAACTGCAAGGGTAGCTTCCTCATTGATTACAAGACATTAAACCCTCAGAGAAGACTGGGATTTTGGATCAATGGGCAGAAATTCCCCACCTGCAAAGTTGAATTTTATTGTATTTCTGATAGTGGTACTCCCCTCTCATTTTGAAGTCAGGGCAACCCAGACAGGATTTCCTGGATATAGGTTCCTTCCTCTTCAGGGTAATGAAAGTCTCCGTGTTGGCAGTACTGAAGTGATGGAGAAGGTAGTTGCAGAAAGGATATGCTGTGCAGGGAGTGTTGCATTAAAGAACATTCACCAAAGTTAAAAGCTCTGTTTGAACAACACTTCTTTCACTAGATAGATCAGGTCACAGGTCTGGGAAAGAAAAGTAACTTGCCTGTGTTAGTACAACTTACGGAGGAACCTTACGCATGAGATTCCAGCTTTAAGACTTTCTCAGCGTGCTACACCCCTCCCCATGTAAATGTGTATCTTCTGCTCCTTGCTGCTTTTCTATGGGATAGACAATCAGCGAAATTGTAGAGTCAGTCTTGTGTCGGAGTTTGGGTTTATCGTGGCATCTTAAACTCTTAGAATTTAATTTAGTTTCAGGAGTTAGGCTCAGTTTGTCCGAGACTCTCCCTCGCGTTGCTTTGTGTAAGCGTAGCCTTCCATCTGTTTCTTTCCTGCTCACTGAACCTGATGCAAGCTTTTGTTTGCTGGCCTTACTGCCAGAACTTTGCCATCGGCTGTCTTTCAAAATGGGTCCTGCCGTGTACCTAAGCTGGTCCTCCTCCAACAGTAAGGGTGTGCTCAATCCATTTGAGATGCACATGGTGTGCATTAGCTCACCTGGGCAGAATGTGCTTGCTGAATTGGGCCTAAGTACAATTGGACCCCCAAGGGACAAATTAAAATGCAGGTGTAGCAAATCGATGAATTAAATTTGAGTAGAAGAAGCAGTGGAAAGCAAGTATTTAATTTAAGTAGATCATTTTAAGACAGACTGAGTCCATTACCTTTAAATGAACTAAACTTTTATGTGTTTATTTACGTAGGTCCTTCTCACCATTACCTAGAAATTCCGAACACTACAAGCAAAGACATCCTTATGGACATTATGACTGTGAATATAGGAAAGATCCACAAAGGCCTGTTGCTTGGAGAATGGACGATGAGAAATATGGACAGAGTAAACCAAGGTTCGCTCCTCATGGAAATACACATTACCGGTCTTACGAGCAAAGATCGTCATCCCCAAATGTAAGAAGAAACTCTTTAGAAAAGTTTTATGCTTATAAACCTCATGGGGTATATTTACCAGGAAGAGGAGACAGTACCAGAAGATCTCAGTATATGCCCAAATACTCAGAAGGTGTACCCTACAGTTCCCAGAGGAATTGTTATCCGCAGGATGGACAAGGAAGATACAGTCCTGATGACCACAGAGTGAGAGGAAACGGAAAAGGAGGGAAACCGCCTCAGAGGCCCATCGCAGAGTCTTTTAGATTTGAAGAAAAATGGCATGAAAATGAGTTGAGGCACCAGAGGATAGAAAACGAAAAATATTCTCAGTCATTTAGAAGAGGATCTGAAGACTTTGAGAAGAGGAGCTCTTTTCAGAAGAGGTATGGACAGATGGAAATCCTAGGGAATTTGGTATGAAGCATCCAGTGAAAAAGTCTGTTTACGTTGTGGTTGAGGGTAATTACCTTGACAGGCTTTTGTCTGAAAAGATGAAAAGTATTATAATGTAATCATGGTCTAGTGGTAGTAGTGAAAGTATTTTTGTTGCTTCAGTTTGGTGCTTAGCTTGTTTTGACTTTTCCTCATGGCTTTTGTTTATTTTTTCCCCTATATCCCATATATTAGTGAAACCATTTGGTTTCTGTGTTTTTCTTTTTGACTTGTTTCTGCTAATATGATTTCTTCTAAGTACATCTATGTTATTTTTTAATTGATGAGTAATATCCCATAGTGTATATATACCACATTTTTTTCATCCAGTCATCTGTTTTGGGACATTTAGGTTGCTTCCAAGTCCTTGCAATTATAAATAGTGCTGTAGTAAACATCTGAGCACAAGTGTCCCTTTGTACCCACACTGAGGTCTCTCCATTGGGTAGATTCTCAAGAGAGCAATTGCTGGGTCAAATGGTAGTTCCATTTTCATTAATTTGAGGGTCCTCCACACAGCTTTCCATAGTGGTTGGACCAGTTTATATTCCCACCAGCAGTGTAAGAGTGTTCCTTTTTCTCCACATCTTCGCCAGCACTTGTTGCCCGTTCTTTGGATGTGGGCCATTCTTACTGGTGTAAGGTGGTATCTCATTGTGGTTTTGATTTGCATTTTCCTGATTGCTAGTGACGTTGAACAATTTTTCATGTGCCTGTTGGCCATTTGTATTTCCTCTTTGGAGAAGTGTCTTTTTAGTTCTTCTCCCCATTTTTTGATTCAGCTAGAATACTTTTAAAAGGTGATATTTTCCTCTATCTTCTGCCTCTCTGAGTTGGCTTGAGGGATTACAGGTTAATTTCCTACTGCATTCTGCAGCTAAAGCTGTGCTGCACAGCTTTCATACATGTAAATTCTCACATTCCTCTCTCTAGTGTACATGTAAACTTTATGTCAACACAGGTATCCTGAGGATCATAATTTCAGAAAATATGCACACACGTCAAAACGACCTAGAGATGTGGAGAGGTATGAAAAGCGTGAGCCTGTCAGAAACCCACAGTGGAAATCAGGACATTCGCTTCTACCTTATGAAGAGAAGAAAGGTCAGTGGAACTTTGAACTTCAAACTCATCGACATCCTCAGAGGGAGCTCTCAGAAACAAGTTCCGTAACCAAGATATCCTGTGATTATCACCACAAACGCCAGAAGACCATCGATCGAGACCAGGACTTTTCTGATGGAAGAACTCAGAAGTACCCTAAAGAGGAGGATAGGAAATACAGTTCTCAAAAAGGACCTGTGAACAGAGAGTACAGTTGTTTTAATGCTGGGAGAGGGAGAGCGACTGAAGGTGGGCACATCAAAGAGCCTAGTAAGCCCACTAAGAAAAACGGCTCTGCCAGTACTCATTCAAGTAAAAGTGATGATGGGCTGAGGTCCTATAATGACAAACGCAAGGACAAAGTGAACAAAGAAGGGGATGACAGAAAAGAGAGCAACTCTTCTAGTTACCACCTTGATAAAACCTTTCCCAACATGCAGCCTTCATCTGCCTATCTTAGGAAGGAATCGCTTATAGTTAAAGTAAATGTGAAGAACATGGCAGATACGTTCAGGTATTATCTTTATTTTTTTCTTAATGCTATTTCATGAATGTTTCTGTTGCCAATTTTATTGAAACTTTGAAAGTGGTATTAATAGTGTTTTGAGAGTCCATTGAGGAGGGAGGACATTTCAAAAATGCCCTGCAAAGAGGATGAATCCTGTGATTAGACACAGGGTGAACCCTTGCCTGCTTTTCCTACATTGTGTCTCAACATGCTTTTTAGGTGCAACATGTTCTATGGAGTTGTTCCTTTTCATGAATTTACATGTTTTTATGCTGCCAATTTTCTGTGTCCTGGGTCATATAGGTTGGGTGGAGTTCAAGGAGACCTATTCCTTATTCAGTTTCCCAGAGCCTGTTTCCCCAGGTTCTCATTATTAAGAGTACTTCCGACCAGGGAGGGACCTTAGTGTAGAGATGACAGTGAGGACAGAGAGATGAGGTGATTTATCTGAGTCAGAGCACATGAGGCTCAAATCCCCATATCCTCTTGTGACTCAAGAAAGCAGGTGACAATGTGAATCTTGTTGCCAACTCAGAATGATGGTGGGTCAGCCAGTTAGGTTCTGCTCCGTAGAGGAAATTAGTCTACAAAAAGATATATTTATGCCATTTGGTTTAGTTTTAATAGTTGTTTAAAAAAAATGAAGCAACCACTGTCGTCACTATAGATATGTTCTAAAACGGACTTGCCTGCTTTGTTCCATTGTGTATAATACCTGTTTATGAATTCTCAGAGTAGTCAGGCACTGCCGTTAAGTATGTAAGTGAAATCTCTTCATTACTTTACACACTACCAGTCTGTGTTAGCATCAAAAATGAGAAAATAAAATCTGATGCTAGGATGTGAATTGGGAGGGAGATGAACTTACAGTCTCTTCTTTTTTCAAAAAAACAAAGTATATTCTCTTCTCTTATAGTTAGATATGACATTCCCTCTCCCTCAGAGTTCCTTACATTCATTATCCTTGCAAAAAATATTTTAAATATGCATCTATATATATATATATTTACATATGCATTGAAAATGTACAAATACCACTTACTATATATGTGTGTATGACACAAATAGAGAGGGAAAGGGAAATCACTCATGATCCTACAACCCTACAACAGTTTTATTAATTTTTTAGTAAGTTCCTTTTGCTATTTTTCAATGTTTATTTGTATCTAATTGTGATTTATATGGTCTTAAATAATTTTGTTCTGTATTTTCTACTAGTCATTCGGAGAACGAAGGTTGCTATAAGTAATAAGTTTAAGGATACTTTTAAACTTTTTTTCCTTTGAACATTTTAGGTCACAAATTTCAAATATATAGAAGAGTTGAAAGAATTATGTTTGAACACCTACTTTCTGTCGTCACATATCTGTTCATAAATTCATCTTTCATTCCATCTTATTTTTTTGATGCATTTCAGAGTAAATTGCATATGTCAGTACGCTGCCCTTTCAATACTTCAGTAATGATTTTTTGCTTACAGTTTTTTCCTTTGAAGCAAAATTATATACAATCAAATCATAAAAATCTTGACTTTTTAGAATAAAAGTAATGCTACTTCCTATCTTTAACAGCAGAGTGGTTCATGCATAAAAGAATTTAAAAATCGGTTTCAACACTTTCAAGGAATGCTAGAAATATCAGTTTTAAAGGATTTTATTTTCATTTACCTCATTGGAGATAACTGAACCCAGTATATTTTATAATTTGATTTTGAGCAAGCTCCATCTCATACATGTATCAAAAAATTGAATTTCCTAAAATTAAGGCTGCTGAGCTTGTTTTGAATTTTTAAACAATAATTGAGATTTCATGACTAGTCAGTGGGCCTGTCAGCACATGCTTGAATTACTTGACAGAGGCCTATAGTAATAAAGAGCTTCTTTGCAAACCCTTTTTAGTCAAAGATCTGAAGAATAAAGAACTGAATGAGTATACACATCTTTTCAGTATGATGAAGCATTATAGTTAACAAAATCTTTCTCGCTGATTATAATTTTTATTGATGAATGACTTGTGGAAGAGTTTTGTGAAGTTGAGCTTAATTATGTATGAACTGATGGAGTATCCATAAAACAAGCCCTTAATAGAGTCATCTTCTCAACTAGTAACATAATAGAGTCATCTTTTCAACTAGTAACATTAGATTTTTCTCTGCTTGAGGAAATTTAGATAATCATAGAATGGACAGAGAGGTTTCTTTATTGGTTAAAATCAAGAGTTTATCCATTATGGGGAATGACTAGAATGGTTTATTTGTGTATTTTTTACATTGTTAGCTTTGGCCAAGTATTGATACTTATTTTTGTAGTTAACAATGCAGTTGAAAACAAGGTTATCACTTAGTGACTTTTCTAGATTCCACTTTGTATCTAGAACAGCAATAGACAGTTGCTTAAATGTTCACTTCTGTCAACAAAAACTGTATTCTAGTGACCTACTTTATCAGAAATTGCATTATCAGAGGTCAAAGTTACATGAATCATAATTACAGGTTTCAGAATATAAGTTAGGGCGTCACAGTATGAAAATTTATACTAAAATTGTTATGAACTCCACACTAACTAACTGTTATGTACATCTGGAAGTCTTAGGGCAGGTGAAGGGAGTTTTGCTTTAATGTTGGACCGACTAGTTGAGAGACTGAATCTTGGTGAGGCTAGGAAGGAAGTAAGGGGGATGGGGTGGGGTGCCAGTTTCCGGGGAAGAGCAGGCTGGTTCAGGGGGACCTGAGACACCTTTGATCTCTCCAGGCGCTGCTGTTAGGTCCCTAAGATGGGAAGATGGGCTGTCAAAGCTGATATAAATGAGTACACAGCTGCATTTATCCTTTTATAGCCCACTGAAGAGCTAGAGGGCCTTCCTACCCCCATCGGACCTTTCTCCCTTCTGAAAGGGTATGAGGTGGGTAATTGGCCTCCAAGGAGACTGGAGTCCTGATAATCAGAGGAAGAGGGTGCAGACAACAATGTGAAGAACTATCACCAGGGATAATGGAAGAGAACCTAATTGCACAAGTTTACCTATGATGAGTACTTTTCTGTTGGAGACAAAATTAGCAGTAGGTAGAGATGTTTTTGTGATACACAAACCTACTGTGTGGCTGTTATATATCATAAAACACTAAGTTTTTTTTTTCCTGTTAGTTCTTATATACATTTTTTTCAAATAAAAATTTTCTTAAAGGGAGACCCGCTTTCATTCCAATTTTTTGCCCTCGCTTCTCAGTGTATCATAGGGGTTCTAGTACATGGAAGTCAGTGTTCTTTTGGGGATTGGGATGCTTAGGATTTTGCCTTCTGGTGGCTACTGAGTAGCTCTGTGACTTTGGGGCGGTCACCTGGCCAATTTAACCTGCAGTTCCTCCTGTCTATAGGTCTGCTTCAATTGGCCATATGTTGATAGCTATTGAAATTGGATTAGTAGGCTCATCAGAGGATTCTCTGGATTTTAGATGTGAGGTTTTATATTACAAAAATGAAGTTTAATCTAAATTAAATAAGATTTTGTAAATAAAAAGCCAAAAAACCCCAAAATTAAAATTTTAGGTATCAGTTACAATGTTGATATTTGTCATCTCTTTAGCTATAGCATTCATTTTAATTTGACTAAGTCATTTTCCACTTGTTTACATTTATCCAGCGGTATTTTTTGAGGACCTAGTCTATGTGAGATTGCCTGTGAGGGTAGCCTGGGAGTATTGATTGGCATAGAATTTGATTTCTTCCCTGCTCTTCTTAACAACAGGGAGACATTGGTAAACGCAGACAGTAATATAGGGAGGTGGTGTGTGAGTCTGACAATCCTAAGCTGGGAATTTCAGAGGAACGCTTCTTTCAGGAGTTGACATATGAGATAGGCTTTGAAGGCTGGTGTGTTTTAGACACGTGGAGGTGAGACAAGAAACATTTTATGTTTATAGATTAGCAAAGGCAGAAAATATAAACAGGAACTTTAAACTGTGTGGTTCTCAGCAGTAAATGACAGGAAACTGGGGGGACAGGAGCCTTAACGGTAAGTCTCCCAACCTGATTTGACAGGATTAGTGAGGAGAAAGCCGAGTTCTGGTTGCTGGAGGACTGTTTGTGAGGTGACTTGAAAAAGGGGGTAAAGGCTGGTGAGGCCTATTAGGGGATTTTTGTGAAAAAGTAATGAGATGCTGAACTAACAGCCACTCTAACCCTTATCCTTCAACTCCAAAAATTCTGCATGGCTTCTTTGGAAGACAGGATCAAATAATATAGTAGTTGGGAAAGTGCTTATGTTAGTTATTAGTTGGAAGAAAAGCAAGAAAGGAAAGGTGTCTCTGTGTCATACAGTCTTTGTTATATAAGTCTCAGGGCAGATAGGGGCATTATCCATTGGTTTTGGTTGTTGTTGGCTTTTTGTTCTTGTTGTTTTACCATTTAATTGATTTGGGTTCTTTTTTGTATGACTCTTAAATGTGTACAAGAGGAAATTAAGGTTTAATGTAGCTTTTCAGTTTTCTTCGTTATGCACAGCATTCAGGGAGACTATCAGGGGAAATATCCTTAAGCAGAGAAAAACAGAGAGAGTCAGGGAAGGAACAAAGGAACCTGGAAGATATAAGACCAGTGTTAGAAGTAGTGTTAGAATGCAGTCATTTGGCTATATTTTAATTTTTATAACTAACATGCATCACAAACATTTGCTCTTTCTAGTGTGGCTACTTGTGTTGAGGGTATTTCCTGAAATGATTAACTTGCTAATCACATATCAGACAATAAAATAGGGAAATGTGAACCACGAGGTGATTCAATTTACAAATATAAATATCTTGAATATTTTGTGTTTTCTAGTCTCAAGAAATCTTTTCTTGTAACACAAGTATCATAATTGTTTTTTAAACGACTAAAATTTCAGGTTATTCTAATGTCATGTATATAGTCCAGAAAATGACAGTTTTAATATTCTTTATTAAAAATCTTGCAGTGGGGTTACTCTAGGATAAGTTTGTTAACTGATAGCGAATTTAAACACTAAAATTTCAGTGAGGTATGCTTCAAAGCGTACCACAACACACTTAATGGACTGAAGAGTGGGCATGGAGTAGGAATAAGAGTATGCCAACAATTAACTTGTTTAAATGACAAATTTTAATAATTACCTGGAGGAAAACTGGATGCCTTTATCAATTGATTTCTTCTTGGGAGAAAACTGAGATTGCAATAAAAAATATTATCAACTGCTTTTCCTTTATATATGGAGCATTTTTAAAGCTCTGTTTAGACACCTGTAAAATGTTTTTCAAAGCTGTATGTTTGGTGTGGAACAGGCTTTCTGTATTGTATTATTAAACCCCTTTATTAAAATTCTACAGATAGTATTTGTACTTCTTTGTTAGTGGAGGTTGTTACAAGGCCATGTCTAGCTTCTTGTGCTTATCGTTAAATATCTCTTAACTAGTTATCAGATCAACAGTGGGAAGCTTGGAGCAAATTAGGAGGAAAGAAGGGAAATGGGCCTGCTAATGAAAGTTCTTCTAGTGAATCAAGGAAACCATAGCAGTGACATCAGCCTGGTACATAATCACTTTTCCATGTCTCTGCTAGTTTGCAAGCAGGGAACATGAAAAGTCAGATAGAAGCCTTTCCTCTGATAAATAAAAAATAGGTGCCTCAAACCATCTTGTCAAGGGCTTTAACATTTTTTTAGTTACTATCCTAAGTCCCTCGTTAACCCTGGAGCATTACTTAAATAAATAAGTAAATATGCTTATACCCACACCCCAAAATGTATCTGTTGGGTTGATTTTTGTTATATAAAGAGCTATTTTATTCCAGTGTTGTTACTATGGTTTAAAACATACTTCAGGCTCTCGTTTAGATTTATTTTTGGAGCCTGCAGTAAACTTGTAATGTATCCAGTAGTTGTAAATCTTAATTCTTTGGGTGGTGAACTTGATTTTCCTGAAGAGCCAAAAGCTATTTAGAGTGAAGTACAGAAGCGTAAGATTCATGCAAACTGAGTAGTTCCATTTTGGGTTTAAAATCAGGTATAAGTATAAAGTAATACAGTATTTTCTTCTGTGATGCAAAAACTGCCGCCAGATAAAGAATTTAAGAGTAATTTTAAGTAAAAGCAACATTCTTGGAGTAATGTGTAGTTTCCCATTTAGACACTTGGAAGGATTATGCACCTATGAATGTTCTAACTCTGGGATATAAGGCAAAACAACAAGGATATTCATTCTCAGTGCCATGGCACTTTCCCCATGGGGCTACTGTAAAGATTAAATAAGGTAATGTTTGTAAGCCCCAAGCTCCTGTGTTTTACTCATGTGGCAAGCCCTCAATAATTATGAGCTGTATGTCATCATCACAGCTTTGTAATGGTACCTAAAGGTCAAGAGAGTTTGTAACAGAAGTTATAAAAATTCACGAAACATTAAAGTGGTAAGGTGCTTGGGGTTATGTAACAGCATTTCTTAAAGGAAACATTTAGGGCGAACACTATAATTTGTGCTAATGGGTACAACTTTGCTAAGAACTAAGACTCTTTGCTGCAAGTCAGCGATTAAGCTAATCTAAACAGCATTTAATTTTAATATATCATTCTAAGCATCCCTTACATGGAGATAAAAGAATTTTTATGAAGTCCGAGAAATTATTATAATTGATAATTAGCCTTTAAAGTGTGATAGTATTTTAAGATACTATAAACTTGCTGGATTTGCAATTTTATAGACATCTCAGAGTAGAATATAATTGATTATTTTTTGCATATTGAGTGTCTTTGATGCACTGTTGTATTTTTTGAGATAAAAATCATTCTCTTGAGAATTTTGAGGATTTTATTATTAACGTGGCAAATATCTAATAATCTCTGATTTGGAAAAGAGAGTTCAAAGCCATGTGTCTACCGCTATTTTCTCCTGTTCATTATTATACATGTTTTATGACATACAATTTAGTGTCTTAATTATAAGATAAATTTCTTTTTAATTTTGTAGCTACCTTGATTAATTTTACTAAATTCATTCGCATTAAAATAGTTTCAAATTTAGTTAAACATTTACAAATTATTCTAGGGTTGCTTCTAGCTTTTCCACAGAGAGACAGCTGTCACATGATTTGGAGAGACAGATGTCACATGATTTGGAGAGACAGATGTCACATGATTTGGTTGCTGTTGGCAGGAAAAGTGAGAACTTTCATCCTGTGTTTGAACATCTTGACTCAACTCAGAATACTGAAAACAAACCTACAGGAGAATTTGCTCAGGAAATCATAACTATAATCCATCAAGTTAAAGGTTGGTATATTTTGCACATACATTAGGGATAACACAAAAATAATGTACTGGCTTTTCATGAGACATAGGTAATTAATATTTCATGTCAATAGTAATTAATATTTCATTGTAAGTTAGATCATTGATTAGGAAATTTGTGGGAGAGAATATCAGGTATTAATCACACCTAATTGTTCTTGTAGTTCTCATGCTTCAACTCATAGTTTAGAAATTGAAAGGTGGGGAGAGATTTACTGCTGCAAAAGACAGGCATATTGAGAGTAGCAAGACACAATAAATGATAACCAAACAGGCAGGAGGAAGCAACAGGCAGAAAAAGAAACAAGAAATCTGGAAGTCTAGGTGATTTGGTGATAGGAAACCCCTGGAGGGCATTGCTAGGACTTTGTGCCTTAAGAATAATGCTATGTGATCAATAAGAGAGCCCAGTTGATGTAGCCTGCTTTATGACGTCCAGGAATTCCTTCATAAATATTTTAAAGATTTGCATTTTTTGTTTTTCTTTTGGCCAATGCCCATTAATTGGAAGATTCAGTCATGTAGTCCAGCTTTCCTCATTAATGCTGTATAAAGAATGTAATTATTGGTATTGTAAATTAGAGAACTTTAAGAATTTAAATTTTTTTTTCTGTTTCTTACTAGATAATTGCATTAATCTTTTTACCTTCACAAAGCATATTTTGAGAATGAATTATTTTCACTACGTATCTCAAACTGAAACATCTTTACTTTAAAGCATATAGTTCAGAGCTAGGCACGGTGGTGCGTGCCTTTAATCCCAGCCTAGGACGGGAGGCTGAGACTGGGAATCGCTTGAGTCCGTGGGTTCAAGACCTGCCCGGAGCATCATAGCGAGACCTAGTCTCAAAAAGTAGCTGGCCATGGTGACACACGCCTGTTATGCTAGCTACTTGGGAGGCTGAGGCTGGGGATCACTTGAGTCTGCGATACCCCGGGCAACATAGCAACACCTAGTCTCTTTAAAAAAAAAAAATAAAGCATATAGTTCATCTTATTTGCAGCCTCCATCACCCAAAGAAAAAATATGATTCTTGACAGAAGGGTAGCTGGTATTATAGACAATTCCAGAAGATTGTTCTAGAAAAAGAACAGTAAGTTAGAGAAAAAGATTGTTTACCTAGTATTTCTGATGGGTCAAATGTATTTTCTTTCTCTCTGTCCCATTTAAAGCCTTTAACATAACTGATTTTAGAATATCTTCATGAATTTCAGTTAATGTTAAAGCAAAATGGCATTGGGAAGCCTTCTGTGGTATGTAAACATAGCATTTAGCATTTGTTCAGAACTGTTTGGCTGTTTCAGAGTTGTCTTTGGAGTTCATTTTTATTTTAGGCGAACTGCAGAGCTGTGTACCATCTTTATTTCCCAGATATATAGTAAGGTCTTAGCCTGGAGAAGAAAGTTTCTCACTTTGAACGAGCCACTGTTTTTTACCCTGACAAGTAAGCAGGTGCATCAAATAAGAACAGAATCTTTGGGTTGATAAATCAGGTGTGTTTTGTTTGGTTGGGTTTTTTGTTTTAACTTTCCTCCTACTTGGACTTGAAGAGCACATGAGCACTACAAATTCTGTGGAGTAAATTAAGGTCCCTCATTTTTTTCAAGAGAAAATAGATTGGATTTTTTTAATAGTCCCTTCTTCATGAGTTTATATGTAAGCTTTTAAGTGGAGTCAATTATACACTGAGATAAAAATATTTGTTTCCTTTTTCAGCAACTTTTTTTCCATCACCTGGCATTACTCTACATGAGCGTTTCTCAAAAAGGAAAGCTACACAAGATTCAGATAGAAATGAGATGAAATTGAATTCAGATCCAGAAATTCACAGGTAATGCTTATTTATACCTGTTTAACTCATGGGAATAAGCCTCAACAGATGTGGGAAGGTGCTGCCTTGGAGCTCACCTGGAAAGTTATAGACTTTCTAGGACAGCATTTCCTACCTAAAAACAGGACTCATCCAACAGGTACTGGGTCAGTGTACTTTGATGAAATAAGTTGTGTCAATGCCATTGACTAGCACTGCTTAAACATATATGGCTTTGAAATATTAGCTTACATGTATTTGATTCTGCTGTGTCTATAGTAATTGTCTACTGAAGTTACCACTGGAAGTGTGAAAAAAGTTGCCAAGCCACTGAAATCAGTGAGGGCAGCTTGGTGAACACATATGTCATCTACTGGCACCTGAGGAGGTGATGTGTCCAGTGTTGTGAGCTGAGTCAAGTCAATGTGAGATTGTAGTAGATCACCAGAGGAGTTTAAGTTAACACAGGGTCATTTGAGAACCACTGTGGTGTCACTGTGATGTTCATGGGAAATGTGTGTTCCAGGAGACCACCATGGAGATGAAAAATCATCTGGAAGCAAGTTTCTTTTGCTTCCTCTAAGATATACAAGCTTCATTTCAAGTTCTTTTCTATAGTAGTAGAATCAAGGGATCAGTGTCTAACAATTATTTAATGGTATCGTGCTTTTATTATTTTAGGAGAATAGATATGTCTTTGACTGAGCTTCAGAGGAAACAAAGTATGGTATGTGAATCAGAACGGGTGAGTGAATATAGTTTTTGATGAGCAGTTATCTTATTGTTGGTATACTAACGGGAAGGGGAACTGATGATCTGGAGTGAAAAAAGGGAGTTACAGTACATGAGGAAGAAAGACTGAGACACAGGAAATTTACAAATCTCCTTAGCTGATTCTAGGTATCAGCCACGTTGCAGATTACATTGACAAAAGACAAAAATATTTCCTAAGCGAAACAGTCCTTAAGAATCATAGCTTTGTAAAACTGACACAATATTTTAGCTGTTAATGTTCATTTTAAAACTTCACATTGTAAAGCTTGCAGAAAGTGTATGTCTGATGCCTGCTTTTTCCAAAGCAACCATGTGGAATATATATTTTTAATTGTATGTGGCGTGAGTGTAGAGGAACTGAGTTTCATGTAATATTGGTCTTATGATTACTATAAAGTGTATGAAAGATTCTGTGGACTAGGAACTAACAAGAGTGGAAATAACACTGAACATTTTATTGTCAGATGTGTGTGGTAGTTTCCATGCAACATCTTTCTGCCCTGCCCCACCACTTCCTTGCAACTTAGAAAAACTGTTTTGACTAACTAGGGGGAAGAACACTGGCTCTTGTTTTAGTAATATATCAATTTCTAAAAGAGCAGCTAATTAATTTAAATAATTTATTTTCAAAGAGAAATCTTAGTGCATTTCTGATAGACCATAATTTTTTCACATGGAGTGATTGTAATTTTTATTGACCTTATGAAGATAGGTTAGTTTATTAAATAAATTATATTTTTAGAGAATGTTTTATCAAAATCCTGTCATCAGTTTACAGAAATTTGACATTTAAAAGAAATTGGTAGTTCCACCATTTAACAAAATATTGTTTGATTGTGTTTTATTGTAGTTTTACATCTGGCATTGTAACATAGTTGCTGTCATAGTATATGCAGTTTTGGATGCTTTTATTCTTTTTACTTAAATGATAACATTCCCTTTATGTGAAATCTTTTGACCCCCCCTCCTTTTTTTGAGACTAGATTTCGCTATTTTTGCCTGTGGAACTGCAGGCTCATGTTTCCCGGGGTACCACAGACTCAAGCAATCCCCAGCCTCAGCTTCCCAGGTAGCTGGGATTACAGGTGTGCGCCACCAGGCCCAGCTATTTTTTTGGAACTAGGTCTCGCTATGTGCCCCCAGCAGGACTCGAATCGTGATCCATGGCCCCAGCCATGGCTTCCTAGGCTGTCGCTTAGAGGCATGTGCCACCATGTCCGGCCAATGATCCCTTTTTATTACTGAGACTTTTAAAGTTTTAATTGACTTCTTCCAATAAGTGCTTTTCCATTTTGACTTCCACAGTCTATATTGCTGTGATTTAAATACTTGCACATTATTTCAAGAAATTCTTTCCTTCCCCTTAAATTTTCTGTTTTGTATTTGAGTTGCCTCCATGTTTTTGTTACATTAAATATAACACTTTAAATATATTTGGGTAGATTGTCTTTTCTTAGAATTTTCTTTCTTTTCTTAGATTGTCTTTTCATAGAATCCCAGAAGTGGGATTCCTGGTGCAATGTTATGGACTTTTCGAACTGTATAGGCAATTTTCTCAAAATATTGTTATCAGTCTGTCCTGCCATTAGCAGAATGAGTAGACGATAGCTTAGTTTGAGTTCTTACTTAACGTTTTGGTTACTTAAGATCTTTGTGCAACTAACACTAATATGAATGGCTTGTCTTCTGTCAACATTCCTCAGACAATGATCAAAATTATAGATCCAAATGATCTACGACATGACATCGAAAGGAGGAGAAAGGAACGGTTACAGAATGAAGATGAGCACCTTTTTCACATAGCTAGTGCCTCAGAGAGGTAATCAGTAGATGAAAAACATTCTGTTATCAGGGACCTTTTGGTTTTCACATATTTTTCAATTTTTTTGGCATGGGCGTGATGATCATTTTCATTTTAGTGTAGGGATTTAATTCTTCAAATCCATATTATATGTTTAAGTAAAATCTATTGAAATGGTTCAGAGTTATATAATGATCATATGCTCTTTGATTTAGTAACAAAATCATGGGGTAGGTAAGTATTTGAGGTCTCTGTAATTCCTGAGAGGAATGTAACAGCTATTTTAATATTAACCAGAACCAGGACCAACACTTATGGGTTATTTGGCTTGAGCTCTTGAAACTTTCCCCTTTTGAGTCTGTTGGTATTTGAATAGAATTTCCTGGGGGTGGGGGGTTATACCATTCTGTTTTTTTTTTCGGATTTCTTCATGGACCTCTATCCCTGAAATAGAAGTGGATATGGTAGAACATGCAGAGAAAACCTGACTTTGAATCTCATTTCTACCAGTTTTTTAAGCTGTTTGATCTTGGACAAACATTCTTAATCTCTGTGGCATTTTTAAGCTATAAAATGCGAACCACCAGTATATGATGCTGAGAGGTTAGCTGACACATTCAAAGTATGAATGCCATGTATAGCAAATAGGTTGTCAGTAGGTCCTCATTTTTTTAGGGGTTCTGAGTATTCTAGAATGATCCTTTTTTTTTTTGAGACTAGGTCTCACTATTTTTGCCCGTGGAACCACAGGCTCACATTGCCCGGGATACCACAGACTCAAGCAATCCCCAGCCTCAGCTTCCCAGGTAGCTGGGATTACAGGTGTGCACCACCACACCCAGCTATTTTTTTGGAACTGGGTCTCGCTATGAGCCCCAGGTGGGACTCGAACCGCGATCCCTAGCCCCGGCCGCTTTCATAGGCTGAAGCTTACAGGCATGAGCCACCGTGCCGGCCTGATCCCATTTTCTGTAGTTCTAAGAACTATATGGATCCCACAGCAATTGTGAGAACCCATATGATTATGAGGTGGTGTAATTGAATGGAACAGAGTTTCCACATTGCACAAGGGTCCTCAGACTCTTTGGATTCCCCTGAGAGTATGAGTAGCAGGGGCCAGTCTAATTCTCTTTCCACAGTGCTCAACATTGGAGTCCTGAGATATTTGCCTAGACTAAGTCAAGTCTATGACTAAGTGTCAGTCAAAACATGTGGCACTTGTTTAAAACTAGACTTGATTCTGACAAATTTGGAACAATTTAAAAGATAGCAGAACTGTGTTTTGATGCATGTAAAACAATTGAAAATAAAATAATTAAGATCTCATTCCTTGGTGGGTGAAAGTCTACAGTTTCCTAGCTTGACATGGCACAGCTGTGCTCTTCAGTGACACAAACTCTGTCATGCTTTTTTTTTTTGGGGGGGGGGGATTTTCAAGTTGAGATTTTACTTGTTATAAAATTCACCCTTCGAAAGTGAATAAATTCAAGCATTCTAGTAGTCACCAAAGTAGTGCAAATGTCACTCTATCTATGCCGACACATTTTCATCACCCCAGAAGAACACTGTACCCTTTAACTGTCATTTCCTATTTCTCTCTCATCCCAGCCATGGTACCTACCTTCTTTCTGTCTCTATAAATTTGCTCTGTTCTTGATACTTCATATAAATCCATCGTATTTGTGACTTTGCATGACCAACTTCTTTCATATAACATAATGTTTTCGATGTTCATCCCTATTGTAGTATAAGGACTGAATAGTATTTCGTTGTAAGGATGTGCCACATTTTGTTTATCCATTCACTAGTTCATGAATATTCAGTTTGTTTCTACTTTTTGGCTATTGTGAATAATGGTGCTGTGAACATTCATGTGCAAATTTTTGTGTTAAAGTGTGCTTTCATTTCTCTTAGGTAGAAAACTGGGATTAGAATTGCTGAGTCATATATGGAATTGGATTGGAGAAACCAATAAAAGGGTCAGACAAAGACAAACCTTGAAAAGCTGACCATAGATGGGGTATTCAGGAGAGGAAGTGGAGGGGGAGGGAGTAGATAGGGGGTAAGAGTACAAGGAACTATGATAGACTATGGATGCTTTGGTGGTGGAAGAACTACTCTCTGGCCTTATCTGAGGGTTATATATATATATATATATATATATATATAATTGGCATTAAGTACATTTAAAATGTACAAAAATCACCGCTATCCATTTCCAGAACTTTTCATCTTCTCAAATAAAAAAGTCTACCAACTAGACATTAACTCCCAATATTCCTCTAACTCCTGATGGTTTCTGTTCTGTCTCGTGGATTGGCCTATTCTAGATGCCTCATATATATATATAAATGGAATCATAGAATACTTGTTCTTTTATGTCTGACATACTTCACTTAGCATGTTTTCATCGATGTTGTATCATGTGTCAGAATTCCACTATTTAAAAAATCTCTCATTTTAATAGTGAATTATATTCCATTGTATGGATGCGCTCCATTGTGTTTATTTTTCTGTAATGGACATCTAGGTTGTTTCTATCTTTTGTCTATTGTGACTAATCCTGTTATGAACATTGGTGCTGTTAGTTTCTTTTTTTAATATTATAACCATCCTGGTGGGTATAGAGTAGTATCTCCTTATGCCTTATTTCCTAATGATTAATGTTTAGCATCTTGTCCTGCTTTTTGTGTGTTGTCTTTGCACAAATACCTGTTCAAGTCCTTTGGCCATTTTATAATCGAGTTATTGTCGTCTTATTATTAAGATGTAAGATTTCTTTATATATTCTGGATACTACTCCCATCTCAGTTATGTTTTACAGAAAGGATTAAAAAAAATTTTTTTTACATTTTCTGTTTTCTTTCTTTTTTTATTACTTTATATATATATATATATTTTACATTATTGTCTACCCCAAAGTTCTTCCACCACCGTGTCACCCATGAATCATCATCTTGATCTCTTGTGCCCATCCCTCCCCCAGTTATACCCCCTACCCCTCTCTTGCTCTATGTGTCAGTTCTGCTGTCAGTTAGTTTTAAATTTTTCTTTTCTATTTGTTTTCCCTATATCCTACAGAGAGGATTTTTTTAAGGTGCATTGTTTTGTTTATAGAAATAGTAGTACTAATGATAAACATCTGGAAAAATAGAATAAAGTATAAAAATTAGAGATGATCATATTTAGTACATTATACATATAAATATTTAGTACAAATATTTAGTACATTTCCTGTTATTTTGGGGGGATGTATATATGTATATTTTAAATAATTGAATTTATCCTCAGTATAGAGCTCTGCATGATACTCTTTTGACTTATTATTGTAAGTATTTGGCAGAATATGGGTCTTATATCATTTCAAAACACGCCGTGGAAAGTTATTTCATGTCCATGTCTGGGGTTTAAAGTTAGAACCCTGAAAGGGACTGTTCACAGTGCCTGCTCTGAAGGTGGCACCTTGCTGGGTTAGATGGGCAGGTGCACTATTACTATGCAACGCTGGAATACTACTTTTGTGTAGAGTGTGGTTCCCTGGTTCACCTGAGAGGGTCTAGGATGATCTTCCTGGAGGAGATGCAGATGAAGTTAAAACTTGAAGTTGATTTAAGTTGAAAGGAAATTACGGCAGAAGGATCTGTATGTGCAAATGTGTGGGAGCAGGGAAGATTGTGACTTGTGCCAGGAACTGTACATAGGTAAATGTTCCTGAAGCTCAGTGTGCTTGTTTGGGAGATTATAATGAAGTCACTAGTGAGACAGCAACAGTCAGAGCACAAGGCTCCTTGGGGAACCTGAAGAGGAATGTGAATTTTACTTCAGTGTCATTGGAGGGCTTGTGGGAGGAACTAAAGGTGGGTCAGGGCAGTGAGCAGTTTGTTCATCACAGAGCAGAAGGGGGTTTGACAAGCTTTGTGGGGAGATACTAAATGTGACAGGGAGAAGACTCCAGAGGCTCCAAGGTTCACAAAAGGAGTTCAAGGAAGGACCTCCTTTCTGGAAGCCCTTGGTGGCCTCCTGACCTCAGATGACAAGGAGAGGAAACTGTCTTTTGGTACCGTGTCCCCAGCAGTATCAATGGTCCCTCTGCCAATGACAGGATCTGAACTATTCACACACTCTTCTCTGGTGCTTTCACCCAGAAGAATCTGTTAGCAGAGGTGGGGCTGGTGCTGCTGGAGACTTGAGAGAAGCAGTTATCCTCTCAGAAAAAAAAAATCTTTGAAGGGTCCAGGAATCCTATCTGTGGATTGAGCACCCTGGTCCAAGGAAACTGTTTTTCCTTTATTGCTAACCAATCTGGCTAAATAATGTTTGTTGGAAAATGAAGGTTTTAGCCCTGGTAGTAATTTGGGTAATGATAGATGATCATTGATGTGTTGTCATTGCTTTTCTTCACTGTTGTGTGTACTTTCATTCTCTTTGCAGGGGCTGTTTAGATTTTTGTTGTTTATTTGTTGCACTAAGATAAACTAAAAAAAGATTGTTTCTTCTTTCATTTTATTAGGAATGAACAGCCTTCCAATTTTTCAAGCTTGAAGAACACTCATGATGATGGATTTCATAAACCTACACATTTTATAAAACCAAATTTTAGAAAATTTGTTCAGAAACCTTATGCAGTAAGATTACAGTTCCAGATTTTTCATTTTATAAATTCCTTTCTCCTCACTTCCATTTATATGTACAGGGATCACCAAAATTTTTTCATGTTTTTAACTATTCATTAAGTACATCTTACAAGATTCTTTTGAGTTATGACAGAAGAAATGGTCATCTCGTTGGATTTTGCTGGAGTTTACTATATTTAATATAATGCTACCTTAAGACTTTTTGGAATAGTTTTATTAAGATATAGTTACATGCTGTAATATTAATCCATTTTAGATACGCAATTTAATGATTTTCTATAAATTTACCAAGCTGTGTAACCCAGTCTTAGAACTGATATTATGGTCATAACTCATGGTCCTATTAAGAGCCCCCATGCCTGTTTAGTTATTTCCTGTTTCTACCCCCATCTGACCACTAACCTACTTTCTGTTTCTAAAGATTTGCCTTTTTATAGGGCAGTTCACAAAATGGCCATTGGCTTCCATAAAAGCAAGCAAGTAATGGCTAGAAAAATGAAATCTAGATTCTTTTTGTTAAAACTTAACTGCAGAAGTGGCATCATAACCCTTCTACCAGAGTTTATAATAAGCAAGTCATAAGGTTCAGCCTATACTCAAAGGGAGGGATGACATAGGGGTCTGGATACCAGAAGGCAGGGATTGTCGGGAGCCTGGGCAAAAGTTGAGTGGTACAGACCTCCTTCTGGCCCCCAAATGATTCCTATCCCATCATATACAAACTATATCCCTTTCCTCCCAAGACCCCCAAAGTCTTGTTTCATTAACATGTATCTTTATGCACTTGTACAAATTTATAGACTTAGTGTAGATTTAAGATGACTATTATGAAAAGGATGCTATGTGACTTTCAGTATACTGGGGAGAAAGATAAAGATGTGGAAGAGGAAGACTCTGCAGCAAATGGAATAAATAGGTTGTAAGACTGTTGTTTTTTTTTTTTTTTTTCTCCCGAGACTAGGTCTCGCTATGTTGCCTGGGGTAGTCCTGATCCCATGGACTCAAACAATCCCCGGCCTCAGCCTCCCAGGTAGCTGGGATTACAGGCACCGGCCACTACGCCTGGCTGCTTTTTCAAGACCAAGTCTCACCTATCTTGCCCGGGATAGTCTCGAACCCACAAACTCAAGTGATCCCTGCCTGGCCTCTTACCTCCCAGTGCTTGGATTATAGGCGTGCACCACCACGCCCGGCTGACTGTTGATTTTCAAAAAAATAAACCATCTTCAGAATGGGTCCCGTTTTTTTTTGTTTCCACCAAAGAATTTTTAGTTTATAATTTTAACTGAGTTCTTAACACATTCCTCATCATGGCATGGGCATCACCTCATATCAGTTATCTGAGTCAGAAAACTTGGCTCATGCAGTGTTGAAAATTGATATTCTTCTTAGGTAGTGGGAACTCCTTAGTGACTACTGGTAATAATAGGCTTATTTCTTTTCTGCTTTCCTGAATAGATATGAGATTCTCAGTACATTTTCTAAAAGTCACCCATTTTATTATGCAAGACTATTTTTTTTTCACTTTTGACATTCATGAATTAAACTAGTCCCTCAAAGCTAGCCTAGGTTATGTAGAGGAAAATGTGTTTATATTCCCATAGCTAAACTGCATGCTGCCTCTCTTTTTTGTTCTTTTTCCAGACATTTAAAGTATATGTTTTTTAATGGAAAAATGAGCTTTTAAGGATTACCTTTAAACTATATTAACCCATACTAATACTTTTTTTCATGCAGAATTATTCTACTATGCAGAGAAAAGACACCATTCCTTACAAACCATTTGGAGTTGGGGGAAACTATCAAAACACAAGAGGCTTTAGAAAACCTGTTAAGGTATCATGTGTTACTTTCCATCTATTTCCAGCTTTGACTTTTTGCTTCGAACATAATGTTCTAAGTGTTAGTAAATTAAAAGTTACTTTGTGATATTTCAAATAATATTTATAAACTAGTATTTCTGGACATATATAGTTAACTATAATCTGTAATTTAATTATGACCCCCTTCCTTCAGAACGTTTCCAATCGTTTTTATCAGTGGAATCATTTTTCACATATGACATGGAAACACAAACATATCAAACAGACACAAATGAAATTTCTCTAGTGGGAACCAGGCAGACCTCAGACCCTCCCTTTAAACCTACCCCTTCATCGCTAAGATTTAAGTACAGAGCTCCAGAACTTTTCCCAGAATTCATGGATCATCAGAGAAAGATTCTGGTCCAGCAAACTTTGGTAAAGTATATTTCATTGTGTTCTAATTATTTGTCCAGCTATGTCTGATGTAAGTGATAGTTTTGAGTCATCTAACATGTTTGATTATCCAGAACACCTTGTTTCCCAAACATGAAATAAGAGTTATGGTGCGGAAAGTACTGTATTTCTCTCTTCTTGCTCTCAGGCATTAAGATGATTTTAAAATCTCTTTTGACTGAATTCCCTGCATATGATAAGTACTTTGTTTATATTTTTCACTCTACCATGTCTCTCCACTTCCCAAAAGAATAGAATCTGAGAGGGGTGTGCATGTGTTCGTGTGTGTGTGTGTGTGTGTGTGTGTGTGTGTGTTAGACAACCTACCTATTAACCCATTAGGAAGAGCTTAGTGTGAGCAGAAAGGTAGTATAAATTACCTCAAACCACGGACTAAGAGGGTAGTTGAGTGATCTTCCTTGTTAATAACAACCTTGAGAGTCAAAATTTCTAGTAGGAAGATTTTGTTCTCCTCTGGGAGTGATAGAATTTGTAGGCTTCTCATAGCTAACATTTTTAGCTAATTGTTCATGTACCTAAAAACACATGTGACATTAGATTTTCTGTGGCATAGAATATAATGCCTTATTTTATACCATCTCTTAATCTCTTGAGTAATGAAGCAAAAAATCAACTGAAAATGTGATACCTGCATTAACCTAGAGACGGTATAGATGGACTTTCAGTGCTTCTTGTACCTATACTGCTCTTCTCATTAATCAGATAGTTTATTGTAGTTGATTTCTTAGATTCTTATAAGTTCTATTTCTTGTTACCCTTTCACCTTAAGGAAAAGTTCTTAAACATTATCTATAAGCATGTTTTAAAAAATATATGCAATAATCTTTCCTCTTTACCAGTCATTCAAAGCTGTGTAGTATTATATGATTATTTAAAAGTTCACAATCATATATAGCAAAATAGAAGAAATAATCCTTCCTAAGAAAAATAGCTTTGTTAAAAAATGCTTTGTATATAAATTGAACTAATTCAATTAGCCAGATAGTAATCATCTTATTCAAAATGTAAAAATGAACTTTGTAAATCTCAAGATTAGCTCTGGTGCGTAGATTAAAATTATATGCAAATATTCTTAACAAAATTATAGTCTCATAATTCTGTTTTACCGGAAATTTTGTGTAGCCTTAAGACCATAATTGTAAAATAGACCTGGCACAAATTCTTAAATAAACTTTTGTGCTTCATTATGCATGACATACTCATTTGTTAAATAATTGTGGAAAGAGGAAACTCTGGTAGTTTTAATAATTACTCGAGTAAAGTATACCATCTGTACATTTCCCATGTGGGAAACACCTAAGTGTTCACAATCAGTGTCTGTTCTAACACTGGACTATATGCAGGCCAGGAAAGAGCTTTTTATGTGTAACTTTCATCTTGAAAATATTTGCTGTAATGGAATTTTTATGGTAAAGAAAGACTGACTGAAAAGTACTGACAAAAATAGGGTTTTTAATTTTTAAACAGATGTTGATACTTTACCCAATTTGGTAACTGATATATTTTACTCTGAATCAGAAGAATAATTTTAGCTGATTATAACTTTTGAAAGTTGTATTTTTCTTAGCATGATAAATTTCAAGAATTTCAATTTTTTAACTTAAGAGTTGAAGAAACTAGTTTTATGTAAAATAGTTTTAATTGTTACAAAATTATTATTATTATATAAAATTAAGTTAGAGAGCTAGTTTGAGGAAAATGTATTTATGGTACGTGGAACCAGGGGCAGCTCTCAGTATTGGATATTTTTCCATTTCTTATACAGATAAAGTAGATTTAGAAGCTGTGGTTTTAACTTTTAATTATTTTTTCCTTTACAGACCAACTTTAGAGGTGGCAAGTTCCAGCCTCATTTTAAATCAGACCTAGTACAGAAGAGCTTGTACATTCAGGCTAAATATCAGCGCTTACGATTCACTGGTCAAAAGGGATTTATCACTAATAAATTCAGAGAGAAATTATTAAGGAGAAAAAAGGTTAGTTTGATTATGATCATTTAAAAATGTCAAGTGACTTTTGAACACCTGAATTAGATAAGTTGGGTTTTTAATTTAATTTTGACTTAACAAACAACCTGGATTTAAAGAATGTTCTTACTGCGTGATGCTAAAGAGAAATGTTAAGGCATAATGACAATAGAATTGTGAAATTATTTCATCTTAAAATGCTTTCAGCTGTTATACCTCAAATACTATGCCAGCTGTTTGAATTTTTTACTTTTGAATTCTGTTGTATGACTAATCTTTGAAATGGGAATTCAGGTAAAGACTTTAAACTGATATAATTTAGCCTTTTGCAGTGTGAATTATCTAAGTACCAACAATATGGAGTTGACTGTGTAAAATGAGTACATAATTGCAAAATATACTAATTCTCTTTAACCTCGTGTTTATTGTGGTAAAATATAGCTAACAAAATGATGCCTTTTTAGCCATTTTTGAGTATACATTAACATTCACAATGCTGTGCAACCATTACTACTATATGCTGACTCTTAATGTTAATAAAATTTCTTTACTTGATAATTTGAATTTCATGCTCTTTTAGTTGTGGATGATTTGACTTAAATTTGCCATACTTAAATTTGGTATTTGAAAGTACATTATGAATATGATATAAAATTGCTTTCTACGTACTACATTTAAAATGAGAACAGTAGGCATGGTGCCCGCCTGAAGCGGAAAAATAGCGAGACGTAGTCTCAGATAGATTAGATAGATAGATAGATAGATAGATAGATAGATAGATAGATAGATAGATAGATAGATAGATAGATAGATAGATAGATAGATAGATAGATAGATAGATAGATAGATAGATAGATAGATAGATAGATAGATAGATAGATAGATAGATAGATAGATAGATAGATAGAGTAACATTACATCATTTAAGTGAGGCATGCTTGTCAATAATGACTCATTTTTGTTAATAATTTTGAGCTAATATTCTGAGAAATGTATGTTTGTTTAGTGTTGCTATCAAATAGTACACCTGTAGTTTTATGAATTCTCTAATCATAAATAGTTCATTAAATAGTCATGTTTATGGAGGCTTTACGCTGAATTTGTGACTGGAGTTCACAATTGATTTTTTTTTTTTTTTTAGTTTTAACTTTTATTTACCCTTAGTAAATAGCTTCTGTAGTCCTTCTCGTTCCCTAATGGTCACTGAGTACTTTCGAAGCGGTTTCTGATGTCGCCATGTGTATCATTCTTGGTAAAAATGTGAGCATGACTAGACTCATTTTTTCTTGCATATCTCCCTGCTGTTGACTGGGGTCTGCTTCTCCTCTGGTCTCATGCGGCAGGTTTCTTTGCAGCAGTTACTATAGGCATTTGTCCCCAGTCACAGTTGGCAGCCTGACTGTTCTCAGGGAAGCTTGTCATTGATTTTCATTCCAGGAGGAAGGTTGAGGCAAGCCTTTTCCTCACTTGGGTTTCAGACTCCTGTGTTCTTTTCCAGTTAGCTCTGTGATAACCTTTGAGTGTTAGCTTCATTTAACTCCATTTTAACCTCTATTAAAAAAATTCATTACATTTTTTTCTTACATTGCTGTAGTCCCCATAGTTTAAAATGATGTGTGGCTCCTGAGTGTGTGCTTGACTTTCTGCCTCAGTCTGCTGTTTCTGAATGTTTGTTGAACTTGTTCTGTTCCGTCATTCTTTTCTTTGCCTCACCCTGCCCAGTTCCTGCTGATCAGCACTTTGGCCACCAGCCTCCCTTCCCAGCAAGTAGAAACCAGACGTCAAGCTCTCATTTCAGGACATAAGAAGTGTGTCTTTCAAGGAGCCATGGCCTGCTAGGTTGGTCTCCAGTCTTTAGGGTCCGGGTTTTTTGTATCATCTGAAATGTGGCAGTTACATTTAGGGCCTAGTGAGGGTCACAGTCCCACTCTCCTGTTGCCTTTTTCTGCTGTTTGGATTTTTTGGAAGTAGGTCCTAAAGCTGCATTTTCAAAGATTGAGGATCTACTGTTTTTCTTGGGCCTGCCCTTCTGGGTACTGTTTTATTTATCTTTGTGTTGTAGCTAGTTTGACATGGGCATTTTCGGTCTGTCTGTTGTTAGTGCTTGCAGGCAAGCCACAATTAGACATTTTATAGATTTGTGTTTGAACCGGTCCAACCTCTAAGAATGATGAAATTGGGTACCTTATTATTAATACCCTACATGATTGACTAACCTCGGTGCTTTGGAATCTTTTGAGTCTAAAATTAGATGTAAACTTACATGTTCCCACATGCCTCAAGATCCTGTGTAAAGGAGGTTTAGGACTTGTCTGAATTGAAATACCCATGCTTATCATTCATGGCTTGAGGATCTGTGGTGATGCTTATCTTATCTGTATATGGTCTGGCTGCTGTGCCCTAGACTACTACTTTCTGCCTCCTATCTCTATCACCAAACAGCTTCAGTGAAGGGTGATAGTCTCCTAATAGGTCCTCTTGTCTGCTTACCCAGAACAAGTACGGCTTCCATAAAATGGCACTGACACTCCAGCTGCCTGCAAAGTAGTATGAGTCCCAAGTAGTATTCAGAAAGTACAGACCTGGAATTCTTTTACCTCATCCATCAGGCACCTGTTTTCCTAATCCCACTCTAGCACCCAGATTCCCTTTTACTGTCTTTACTTTTTCTTGGATTCTTTGCCTAGGCTGGAAGTTGGTACAAGAGGGATGTCTGTTACTTCTTGAATAGGAATCATCTTTCATCCACTGTCATTCAGAAGTGCCCTCATTAAACATTCTCTGCTCAGCACAGAAAATTTTGAGAAACCTTGAGGTTCTGACTAGGTACGAGAATAGTAAGAGTCATGAGGCCATCTCTGGGAACTTTGCCGCTGAAAAGCAGCAGTTGTGTAATTTGTCTGGGAGTGCCTTCGCATTCCACTAGCTCCTGTCAGTTCTGTCTGTGGACAGGGAGGGGGACACAGGAGCAAACACAGAGACAGTGCAGGGAGGAAGTTAGAGACTTGGAGCCATGTTTGGATTGAAAAAAACTTGGAAAGTCATAGAATACAAAGATAGAACAGTACCCAAGATTAGGTGAATCCACGAGAATGTTAATACCTGTTGTGTCTCTTGTGTTGAAGTGTGCCAGGTGCAAAAGAAATCTTAGGCACAGTCTCTGTCTTATTTGCTCTTGCTCTTCCTCCAGGCACACTTGCGCACACGTTAGAGTTCCGCAGCAACATGGCTTGCTTGCTTTGTGCATTGCTCTGCTTGCCTTGGTTGCCTCCACCTCCGAACAGAGTTTTTCACTCATCACCCATGTTGATGTCTCTCCAGAACTCCAGATTTTCCGCTGCCTCCAGACACCCTCACGTGGATGTCCTGAAGGCCCTTACACTCTGCATGTGCAAAATCCAACTTGCCCTGACACATGCTGGAGCATGGGTGGCCCTTTAAAATAGGACACCAAGTCATGAAGCCAATCATGAAAGATCACACATTGTTTAGTTCCGTTTATATGAAATTTTCAGAATGAACCAAGCCATAGAGACAGCAAATAGATTGTGGTTGCCAGGAACTGAGGGTTAGGAGGGAGTAGGGGGTGGGTGGCTTACGATTGCTAACAGCTATGGGGGTTCTTTCAGGGGTGAGAAAAATATTCTGAAACTGATTGTGGTGACTGATGGCTGCACAGCTCTGTGAATATAGTGAAGAAAAAGTTAAATTGTACACCTGCAGTGGGTGGATTGTGTGGCATGTAAATTCTGTTTCACTAAAGTTGTTAGAAAAAAAAGAAACTTGATCTCCATTGAAGACCACTGGTTTCTTCTCCTGGTCCTTAGCTGTCATAGCTAGCCAGCCAAGCTAGAAACTTGCCTTTCAATCCTCCTACTTCCTCTAACTTCAACCAGTTTTCTTATTTCTGTCACTCATTCTGTCTCTTCATTCTAACCATTCTTTGAATGGTGGTATAATATTCCACTCTCTGGATGTATTTTTTATTTCAATTCTCTTTAAGTTTTTTTTCTGCTTACATACCCTAAATTTTTGAAAATTTATCTACTGCCTTCAGTTTTCAGTTTGGTGTTTTGTATCATAAGTAACTTGTTATAAGGTTTCTGCCAATTATAAATGCTGAGAGTTTTTAAAATGTTACATTATTCTCTTAAGTCTCTTCAAATGAACCTATACACCATAGGAATTTGGTAATTGACTTCATTCATTTTTTAAAGTATGCAGACATCCATTTTCAGTGTTCTATGTCTGACAGCTCAGTTTTAACCTCCTTTAATTTTATTAGAGGCAAAGAACTGGAGGAGACGTGTGACTTGCAGAGATTTACTATTTATGGCTAGTTAGGGTTGCTCACTTTTGTGATACCCTCACTGGTATTTCAAATTGCCTCCTTTCTGGAGGTCCTCGGGTGAGGCAAAACACTAAGATTCTGGATGGGAAGCTCTGTCTTTCTTGTATAAAGCAGGTGGTCAGGAGCCAGTCCTAATGAACTGTGGGGACAGCTCGCTTTCAGAAAGCAAACATTAAAAATTTGAGAATCTTGAAATTAATTTCCTCCAAATTGCCTATACTTACATGTGCCTTGGAAAGTCTTCAAATAGCCTTAAGAGTATCATACTCCAGTTTGGTGATTGCTGACTTACTTTACCAGGCTTCTGTGGGTTGCTTTGCGATAGCTTCTAGGTTCTCATAATTTTCAGTAACGCTAAAAGGTGCCTTGATAGAATGGTCCCTTGTCAAAGCGCCCCTTTTACTCATGTATACTCTTCCCAGAAATCCTTGAGCAGGCCTGTGTACCTGCATCCCAGAGGCACTCCGCTTTATCAAGTGTTTATCCTCTGTCAGTCTGACAGATTACAAGCCTCATTTGCCTCTTTCATCATTAATGGGGTGGTGTTATGTGTCTACTGGCTACTGGCTATTTGATTTTCTTCTCTCACTTTCTTTGTTTCTACACTTTCTGTCATTACTTCTCTTGAGAGATGGTACCTTTATTGATTTGCAAGAGCTTTTGATTTGATTTAGTGAGGGTGTAACTACCTGTAATATGTTTTTGCTGGTGTTTGTGTTTTTTAGCTCTTTATAGGGACTCACATTATAGAACTTTTGTTCATGACTCTGTCAGTTTTGTTCTGTATGGTGTCTAGAATTCATGTCATGCTTATGCCTAAAAAATTCCTTACTCTGTCTCCTTGAAGTGATTTTATGGTTAATTTTTTTAAACATAGGAATATTTAATTCATTGGTTTTTGTTTGATGATATAATTTGTGGTCAAGATCTCATATTTTCCCCAGTGGATAGTCAGTTTTTCTAACACTGTTTATTGAATAATGTGTCATTTCCCACCTATTGAAAATGTCATGTTTACTATATGCTACATTCTTATGTTTTCCTGGTATCATTTAGGGAATCTTTGAAGCCTCTAATTTGTTTCCTTACTTCCTGTGTTTCTCTTATTCTTCCCTTTCACTACTAGCACAGTTATGAGCTAAATCAAAATCCAGATTGAATCACAGCACTCTTGCACAGATACCTTCCAAGGACTCTGCTGCCCATGGAAAAGAGTTGTTAGCCAGGTTCAGCTGTAAGCTACTCTTCTAAACATATTCTTCTGTAAACCCTCTGCATTTTGGAGCATAAGACATATTTTCATATATTTGTACCTTTGTTCCTGCTGATTTCCTGGTTAAAAATAGTACCCTGATGTCCATTCTTTTCTTATTAAACTCTGCTTTCCCTGAAAAACCCACTTTAAAACTTTACGCACATTGCCTCTTTAGCACCTATTCCATTGGACTTCTAACTGTTGTTGCTTATCTTCCTGTTTCCCCAAATAGATGATCAACTTCTTGAGGATAGAAGTGTCTCATTTGTCCCCTGTTGCCTTTTCCATAGTCAGTCTTTAGAAAATGCTTATTAAAGAGAGTCAAATCTAATCATTTATGCATACACACCCCATATTCACACACATCCAACTGTAGTTCTAGAAAGTAAACAGCAATCATTGTGTTGGGGTCCCCAAGAGTACCTATAGGTTTAACAATTCACTATGAAGACTGAGCTTCTGGTGGCGCTCATGGTTGCGATGTCACCACAGAAGGCTACTTGGCACAGTCAGCAAAGGGAATTGGCACACGAGGCCCAGACCAAGGGACACCGGGTGCAGGTTTCCAAGCTCTTCTCCCACTGAGGTCGCAGGATGGCTCCATGCCCCCAGCAGTGACCTGTGACAGCACGTGTGCAATGTTGCCCCCAGAGAAGCCTGTTAGACTCAGCGCCCAAGGTCTCTCCGGGGCCCAGCACCCCTGCCGGGCACACATCTACATTCCAGACTCCCCGAAGGAAGCAGGCATTCAGCGCAGGCCACGTGGTTTGCGGGTTCGACACTCCTCAGGTCGTGGTGGGAACCCTCGTGAAAGCTGAGTCCCAGATGCCAGCCGCAGGCCACCCTTGTGAGCAGACCTTTCCAGCACCACAGTCAGGTCTGCGCTGTTCACCCGTTTCTGTACAGCTATCTTTTTGAAGAGCTTAATTTCACAGATGGTAAATACCTAAAGAGAGGAGGAAAAGAAGATATGTTAGGAGTGGTCAGGGGATGTATTTAAGTATTCCAACTTCTGCTCTTTCCTTAGAGGGAGGGACATTGTAGGCTGGGTCATGAAGAACAGGACATAGAAGTGCTGCAGCCAAAGATAAATATTTGGCAAAGAATGCAGGGCTGGGTTGAGATAGGGGCTTGCAAATTATAGAAGACCCCACAAATTAGGCCAACTCTTGAGGATGAGATGTGGTAAAGCGGGACAGCTTCCTAGACTAAGAAGGAGCAGGTGGTATTTAAGGATGATCCCTTGGTGAGTGATCCTTGGGAAGGAGAGAAAGGTGAAGGAAGCTCAACAGGGGACATTTGCAGTGACGCAGGTGTTGGCTTATAAATGCCTGGCTGCGGGTGGTGCTGCATGCCGGACTCAGTGCTCTGCTTGAAACAGCCTTTCAAATAATTGGAAGAATGGAAGGATCAGTCTTAGAGATGTTGTGAAAGAAGCGAATATAAGGGTGACTACGAGTCAAAATAAGTCACATTTTTCACAAGATATTTCAGCTGACAGTTTTGTTTAGAATAAGAATTTCCTTTTAAATTTGTTAGTAGACATTTTATTTGAGGGTCTATATATGAATTTTGTATAATGAATAAAGAACTAGGATACAATGAAATCTCTCTCTAAAGGAATGATGTTCACAACAATATATATGCATATATTTTGACCAGTTCATTTACCAAAATAAGAATCCATTCATACTGTTTTTGTTTGGAAGTAAACATTTCCATACTGATAAAAATGCCAAAAAAAATAAACCGACTTTTAAATTTCTTTCAGTTTTAATAATATAAGATCCTAGTAAAAGGTAAGGATGTCTGTATTAATAAATTTATTGATGACCCCAGAAAACATGCCATTCTTCCATTTTTGCTCTTTTATTAGTTGCATGGTCTTATGTCCAGTTTGTAGCCAGTAATTTAATTTTTGCATAGCATCACAGTTACCAACTCCATCTTCATTGCCCTTTGATCAGTCTTGTTTTTGTGAATTCCTTTATCTGTGTTTATTGAAGCCACGCATCTTTTTATGTTGTAGGTAACCATCCAAAAGCAAGAAAGCTTTCCTCCCTGTAATAGCTTTCCTTGCTGTTTTCAGTCAAGCTAGAAGAGTCCATGTAGTTTTAGAGGTAAAGATGCCCTGTGATACAAAGCTAAAATCCCAGCTTGAGGTTGTATTTCTTTACGTCAGACTCTGTACTTGAGGGGGTTGAGGTGTTGAAGTCTTGGTTTTTGCCAGGAATGTCCCCAGTGAAACTCGCTCAAAGTACAGAGTGCCATTGTCATCAGTTTACCAATATCCGTATGTGGAGTGCCATATATTTTCTTTTGTCCTAATGATTTATCATTTTATATCCACGTTGATGTGTACTGTTGTTAGTTTGCATTTTGGGGTTCCACATAAGCTTTGTGGGGTTCTTGGATTCAAGTAGAACTGTATAAATTAAAATGCTTTGAAAATTGCAGCATGAACAAAAAACTAACTCAGATATTTTAACTGATGCTTCTTTTGAAGTTGTATCTCTTTTGTTTTCTCTCAATAGGAATACACAAATGTAGCCATGGCAATCTAATCAATCTGGAATTGTTGCAAATGGAACTGACACTACAGGACGATATTTGGGATCATCTCTTTTTGTCAAGAGTTAGAATTGGCACTAAAGCACTAATACTGTAACTTTCTTGATAAAAACTTTATTTTTCCGTAGTGGAATGCTGCAACTTTTTAAAACTTAACCGTTGCTTTTAAACTGCAGTGTTTTATTTAAAAGTTGTATTAACTACAGTTTCTTTTGCAAAAAGTCTCAAAAGGGCATTATTTGTGGATGAGTTTTTCTCTGAGCATGGTTTCATAGAGAAAACTGAGTTATATCCAGACGTTTATATATTGAAATTTTGCTTATGTAATAAAAACAAAGTATCTGAATTGTATAGTGTCTGTACGTGAACTTTATACAGTGGCCTTATGATTGCAAATTTTATACCAGGTTTTTCTTTACCTGATGACATTTTGACTTATAACTTGAAGTTTTCTTAAGTTTCTGAAGACCAAGGCCTATATAATTCATACGTTTCATGGTATGATATAAGAAGGTTAATGCAAAGGTACTTCAGATTTTCCATCAAGTAATTGTAAGTACACTGAATTTTTAGTGATTAGTCCATTAAGGGTCTTCCACAGTAATTTGCTCTTTTCCAATTTCAGAATCCTATTATGAAAAATATGTGAAAATTTTATAATCTATATTCCATCGTTCCATCTGGGCAAGCTTATGCATATCATATTTTTAAAGGCTTTTTAAACAAAAAAGTCTGACAGACAAAAATCTCATTTAGAAATTGTACTTTACTACTACAGCATTACACATTTGCAAAGTGTTTATATTCAGTTCAGTTGATATGTATTGAGTACCTACTTTGTGTAAGATAAAATTGACTGAATTTTAATTGAAATTTTAGATTCCAATCCCTTATTTCTTTGTTTTCTGTGTTCTGCTTATAGCAGTATCCATTCCCAATTAAGTTTCTGTGACTCATTTGTTTGTAATAAAATATTGTTGCTCCTTGTACTTGAAAAAGTTACTTATCAGTTTATGAGAACATTTAATTTCATGTGAAACCTCTAGAACCTGTTGATGTAAAATACTGTTCTGCGCTGACAGAGACAGAACGTTCAAAATCAAAATCTGGCAAGAACGTGAATTTTCATGACATCCTGTCATGAAAATATAAAATATTTCATTACAAGTTTTTCTTTTTCTTTTACTTATCTTAAAAGATAAGGGAGCCATTTCCATAGTGAATCAGCAAAAAGGGGGACAAGAGCACTTGATTAATGAAGATCAGGTAATAAGTTTAGGTAACTGGCCCATCTCATGCTGTGAATCATCTCCACAGGCCAGGTTTTATGAACATTCATTCCACTGTGGGGAGAAAGAAATGCATGTTTATGGCAGTGGCATGACAACTGTTAGGTTGCTCTAGGTACTCGTAACATCTGCCTTAAATTTTAAAGTAATTTATTTCATGTATTCCTATGTTTTGGGAGAGCGAAGAGCCTCACATTTAGCTATTTGATCAACACATAATTATTGTACAGATTCCTTGCCAAAATGCAACAGTGAATAATAGCAAGATACATGGAGCCTACCTTAATGTAAGGTCTGATAGGGAAAATCAGCTTTAAAATTGTAAAAATGTTGCTTGTTAAACAGCATTGATCTCTAGTTCCATTTTCAGTTATTGTAGCATTTTTTTAAGGGCAAGATGATTGATTCCTTGTTAGTCATTCCACAACTGAGTTTGTATTTAGACATACTTGGATATGCTCTTGGCACTCTCTCAAAATGCATAGCATGTTATTTACAAAATATCTATTTGTAGCATGTGTGTATTAAGAAAACATTGGGTGCATAAGATCTGAAGGCTGAAACATAATTCAGAGTATGAAGTGAGGCTAGGGACCATGTCTGTTGTGTTCACCAGTTCCCATTTTGTTTAACATGTAGTAGGAGTTCATTAAATATTAGTTGAGTGAATGAGTAACAAGTAGGACATGTTTAGTAGAACTAAATAATTTTTACGTGAAGGTTGAACAAAAGGCTCTCCATCGCAGTTTTTTTTTTAAAAAAACTGGGAAGAATTCTCCATTGCATAAAACTTTAGAGGTGAAATGTCTTTGATTTTATATACCATTTCTTCTCCATTTCCTTTGTGTGCTAGGCCTTTCCTTGGCACAGGGAAGACAGTAAGATAGTCCCTGCCTCTGAGGAGCCTCATGCCATTGAGGAAGAGAGTCACAAAAATAACGAATTGCAGTATAGATGGTTATGCATGATACTAGGCATAGATGCAAAAGGTCAAGAGAAATTTGGCATTCCTGACTGAACACTCCCTGGACACATTTCTTTCTTCCTAGTTTCACAGACCTGGAAAGGTACTATTCTGTTGTGGTTTTGCTGTTTTAAATATCTGTGTGTTGCAGGAAACTGGCTTAATTTTACACAGGATCTCTATGTATGCTATGTAAATCTATACTTTTATAATTATAACTTTCAATTTAATTCACCCATAAGATTATCATAGAAAAAATGCTATATTTTGAAGGATACATTTTAATTTTTTCCTTTTAGAAAGAATTTTTACATTATGATTTATGTAGCTACACAGTGCAGACCCCATTTCACCCAATATGTCCTACATTTTCCAATTTTCTTTTTTTGAAAAGACTGGAGATAACTTCCAGGTGGAGGTAGAAAGAAGTGAAGCTGGATCAGAAACTTTCTGCCATTATTTAACAAACTCAACCATCAGCTGCAAATTCTCCAGCAATAACCACACTGGGAAGCAGTGAATAAAGAGCCACAGTGGACAGATGATGGTCCCCAGCATGGACACAAGGATGGGAGAGAAGAGAACGTGAAGTCTTTGCTATGCCTGCAACCCTCAATGGGAAAAGCAAGACTCTGCAACCTCAAACTTCCCAGGAAGCCAAAACTTGCAGGATGAGATGCACCTTTGACTGGGACCAGTGAGCCCTGGCTCTGGACGCTTAATGGGAACCCAGGAGAGAAGGAATACTAGGTTCATCAACAAAGTTCCAGCAAAAGAAATGGTTATGAACTCTTGAGTCCATTAAAATATGGAACCAAGATTTGAAAACAGGAATTACAGTTGTAGAGTAGGATGTAAAGGTTACAAATCTTGACAGAATGACTGTGCATTGATGGATTGGGACACAGGAGAAGGAAGGTGAGATGAAGACTAAGCTAACCTCATCTTTCATGGCCAGGTGTCATGGCAAGTTGTGATGTCTAACATGTAGTACGGAAAAACTGGTCAACAACCTTATTACGTGTTTCAGTCCTCAACACAGTGGTTTTCAAAGTGTGGTCCCTGACCACTAGCGTAAGCATCACCTGGGAACTTGCTAGAAATGCCTCCCCCCAACCCAATGAATGAGAACCTCTGCAGGTAGAAACCTGAAGTTTATTTTAATAAATTCTCCAGGGAATTCTGATGCTGCCTCAAGTTTGAGAGTCACTCGCTTACTCGGTAGCTCTTTCAGGAACCAATAGCCCTTATGAAGAGGAGACATCTTTTTCTGAAGTTCAGCAGCCCCTTCAGTTTCTAGAATTTTTCTATACCATCAAATAAAATTCACTGTAAAAGTTAAAAGGTATAGCCACCATTACTCCTGTCTGTATAGATGAAGAGAAGGCTGGAAACGTGCCCACCCACTTTTAACACCGGTGATTTTTTGAGTGCTGGGATTCCGAATGGCTGCTTTTCTGGATTGGTTGAATATAATGAATGTTGTATTATTTTATAGAATAAAGTCCTTCTTTTAAAAAATGTGGCTAACAAGATCCATTGTGTATCTGTTACTAGAATCCATGTACAAGCTTTATCTCTTCATACTGCCTGTTTCAACATAGTCAGAGGTGTGTTACTCCCTGCCATTCTTCCTCCCTCCATGTTTATATGTGTTGTGCTGACTTTAATAGAAATTTTAATTGATTATGTTATTAGTATGTACAATTTAAGTTCAATTTACTTCTGATCTTTTTTCCTCCTCCCCTTGCTCTTTTTTTCTAGAAAGGAAGAAAAGCCCTTCCTTGACTATAAAAAGTACATTGAATAGTATGTAAAAGGAAGAAAAACTCATTCGTAATTACACTACTCTATATATTGCTCATATATATTTAGTGTAAACATTTTGGTATTTTTCTTGAGACATTTTATATATGTATATCCGGTCTTTCCACATAGCACATCTATAAAATGTGATTGAAGTTTGATATCCAAGTTTATGTATTTTATAGGGCAAGTGATAAAAATCCTATTTCCAGAAAAATATCTCTTGAAATCCTAAATTGGCATGTGAAATTTAGAGGACTTATTATCGTACACATCACTTATGATTTTACAGGTAATTTTCTAAAATCAATTCTTTACTCAAATTGTAATCATTTTTAATGATCCAATAATGTTTGGTCAAGAAGAAATTGACTTTAATTCTGGGAAGCTTGCTGATGGCAAATTTCTGCAGAGGATTGAAGGGAACACAGTGGTGCTAACTTATTGGCCTCTTACCAACTGTGGTAAAAAAATTTGCCAAGAGGCTCCTCAAAAAGCTACAGAGAATTGCTATATAGCCATCAATCCGCACATCAGTATCTAACCAAAAGAACTTAAAACAGAGACTCAAATACCTGTTTGTCAGTGTGTACTGGAGCGTTACTCAGTAAGCCAAAAGATGGAAACAAGCCAGGTGTCCATTGACACGAGTGGTTGGTTAGTGATGTGGTCAATCTATATGATGGAGTCTTATCTGGCCATAAGGGAGAATGATGTGCTATAATGCGCAGGAGCCTTGAAAGCCTGCTAAGTGAAATAAGCACGTCATAAAAGGACAAATGCAGTATGTTGTTTAATACCACTGACAGGAAATAGAAAAAGTTGAAAATAACTTTCTTCTTTTAAAAACATTGCTTTGGTACCCATCCCTCTACCTGTGAATTGTTTTTCTTTTTTTAACCTCTGAATGTTGTAGGATTTTCTCTGAAATTCTGGAATTTATCAACAATGGGCCTTTTTTGGTATGGGTCTGCTGTTTATTGTACTCAGCTCCTGGTGATCTTCCATCTCAAGACTTAAATCCTCCCATTATAATTTTCTCTCCTCTGAAACCTGTCATTATTTCCCTAGCCTGAGGGTAGCACCTGGCTATCTGGGCTCCCTTTTTACCTCTTTTGTCCCCTCTAGTATTTTAAATTCATTTTTGTACTTATCATAGCCCCTAGTCGGCATTTATGGAATTCACTTCTTTCTCTTTTCCCTTGGCTTCCCTTGCATCACCTCTGCCCTGGACCTCTCCTCCATCTCCTCTGAGGCTTCGGCCCTCTGCCCTGGTGTTGGTGTTCCTAAGAGCTCAATACTAGATTCTTGGTGCTCCTTCTATATTTTTCCTGGATACCTCATCTGGCCTTTTGATACCATGTGTTCATTAATTTTTTTTTTAATGATCTCCGGTCTCAACCTCTCTCCCCAAGCTCTACACACTTCCATTTGCCACAGGGAAATTTCCACCTGTATGTCCTATGTTGTCTCAAACTCATTCTGTCTGAAAGAACTAAACTTCCATTTTTGAAAGAAAGCTATCCTTGAAGGAAGGACTAATCATCACTGGCTCTCACCGTTATCCCATCTGGTCTTTGTCAGTATCCAGTGTGGTATGCAGGACAGGTGACAGGTAATAGTAGTACAACTTAGAGCTTACTAGAGGTTCCCCAATGTTAAGTAACTCTCCCAAATTTCATTAATGAGTGTAGAACTAGCAACCTCATTAATGAGGTGAGAATAGTCCTTCTGACCCTAAGAGTAACAGCTCACCTGCACTAAATGCTTACTTTGTGTCAGGCAATGTCCAGCAGTCTCTCAACTCCACAGGAATTATTGTATCCATTACACAGATGAGGAAACTGAGGCACAGAGGAGGTAAGTAACTTGTCCAAGGATTGTGTAGGATTGACAAACCAGTACAATCATGTCACTGCCACCACAGTCAAATTATAGTAGCTTTGATTTAGCTTCAGAAAGTTCCTTTGTGCACCTTTGTGAGTATTCCCTCTCCCCACCTTCAACTCCAAAGAAGGATATGTTTTCTAATCCTTTAATTCTGCCTTTCTCAGAATGCCATTATAAGGAATCACCCGGAATGGAGCCTCTTGTGTCTGACTTCTCTCACTTTTTAACATACTTTTAAGATTTATTTACATTGCTGCATATAATTCACTGTCTTTCCTTTTAATTTCCTTTTAATTGCTAAGTCATTTCCCAGTGTCTAGATTTACTTCACTGGACATTTACTTCGATGGACATTTGTTGTGTCTGCCTTTAGGCAGTTACGAATAAAGTGCAAGTCTTACTATATAAGCATACATTTTTCTCTCGCATAAATACCTAGAAATGCGATTGCTGGATCATCTTGTAAGTAGATGTATAACTTTGTAAGAAATGACTGCGTGAATGAATGATTTTCCATTCTCTCTGGCAATGCATGAGAGTTCCAGTGGCTTCATAGCCAGTTCAGCTGTTATGTGTGTTTTTAGCTATTCCAGTAGGTCTGATGGAGCATATCATTGTGGACTAAATATGCATTTCCTTAATGACTAATGTTGAACATTTTTTCATGTGCTTATTTCCCTACTCTTACCCACTCTGCTAGCCTTCCCCCCAACAGAAGGGACCAAACCCTGAACTCCCCTCAAACATGCTTCACAGCCCTACCTTTACCTACACACATGGTCTTTTCAGTCTCCATTTTCCCCAATGCTCTTTCCTTTTAGCTACCTGGTTAATTGCTTCATACCTGACCCTTCAGACTCAGATTGGTTGCTTCCCCCTCCGATTCTCCCTGGGTTAGCTGCCCCTCCTCTGGGTTCCCAGAATACTTAAACATGTCCCTGCTCAAGCCATTCATCAAACCAGAGAGGGACCACAACCTATTTCTCTCCTCATTCCCCCTAGCTCAGTGCCTGACATAGGAGTAGCTCTAAAAACACTTGTGGAATGACTAAAGGCTTCTACATTAGCCAAAATATTGTGGTGGCTTCTTGGTACCTAGAGAGAAGAAAAGAGGAAATTATAATCTAGTGCTTTGATGATGAAACATTTAGAAATGCAGTGAAGCAGACTACTTTTCAGCTTTCCTATTTCTCCATACTTATCTCCGAGGAGCCCTCTGCTTTATAGTTTCTTGAAGACAAGGAGGTGAGAAATGATGGAAGCACGACTGGACCTCTGTTCCATGCCAGGTACTGCGAGGTCGATTGTCTCGTTGATTGTCCCCAGTGAACTTTCCCCTGATACTACATCTCGGCTTATTCTCATCCCCAGCCTTGTCCCTCTTGCCACCGGTCCAGCTTTAACTTATTTGTCCTCCTTTCCCCAGATCAGGTTCTTAGCATCTCAAGAAAGGACATCTTATAATTTCCCTTACTCTGTTATTCTTGAGGGTTATCAGCCACAGAGCCATCTCTAATAAATGTTATAGGCTTTTTAAAAGGGCAATGAAATCTAGAAAAATTTCTGGTTTTTTTAGTAGATTAGTGCTGGGGGTGGGAAACAATCCTTCCTTGTTTTCAGGAACACAAAGCATGGTGCTATGGTTCAGTTAATTTTTATCTCCACCGAAGTTAGAAACAGATATCTTTATCACATATTTCACCAATTGTCTATCTCAAACTGCAAGAAATGTTTCAAACTTACTGAAAAGTTGCAATAATAAGACCAGGGCCAAAGGCAACTTATTTGCAACTTCAATTCTACCTGCAGTCTTAATTCCCTTTTGCCATGTAACCTAACATAGTTATGAATTCCAAATATGGATTCCAAATGTGGAAATCTTTGAGGGGTCATTGTTCAGCTTGCCACACTATTTTTGTCAGTTGACCCAATAGTCACCTTCATAGCACAGTAGAGATCCAATCGAGGAGCAGTCATTACATTTTTGAGGGTGATGTCTTCTTCCCCTTGAATCTGGAATGTTCCCTTAGCTTTTCAGTTGACTTAATTTTCGAGGCCCTCTTTTAGAATTAAAATATTCATTCGAGGTTTGTCTGCCGTTTTCTCTTGACTGGACTGAGGAGATGCTTTCCCAGCCAGAATGCTCTAGCAGAGCTCTGGTGTTTATCTCAGGGTGTCACATCCATGTTGACTCGCCTTTTGTTGATGATGCTAATTTTTATCACCTAGTCAAGGAGTTGTCTGTTCTCTCCACACAAAATTTACTGTTTGTTTTCCTTGCCTGGCAGTAAATAAGCAATCGTGGAATAGACACTTTCAGATTTTGAAATGTCCTGCTCCTCATCGAAATTGCTCTATAGATATGTATTTCCTGAGGATGCTTGTCTGAATCGGTCTTGGTGCTTGTGGTTATGAAATGTTTTCCCAGCTCCACTATACCTTCCAACTGGAGTTGGCATTCTTGTAAGCAAGAGTCCTCCCTTCCCTCCTAGTTATGTGTTACTGATATGATTCATCCGTACTTTTTCAGTGACTTATGATTTATTTTGGTGCTCAGGTTTGGTGTTTTGACCAGGGGGAGTCCCCTGTAGGTGACTGCTATGAATTTTATTTAATAGAAAAATACTTTCTAGCACTTCCTCGCTTTGCGGCATAATAAGATGCTCCAGGCTCATCCTGGACATTCCCTTGGGTCTTGAAATCAGCCACTTCTCCAGGGAGCTCTGGTTTCTTTTAGAGGGGAACAGTGTTAGAGACCAAGGTTTGGACACTAGTACTTGAAGGTGTTCAAGACACATCACTCCCAGAGTCTCAGAATTGATCTCCTCAAGATGCCCCTCTCTGGCATGCAGTGTTTGGAGCTGATTGTAGTGAAAGATCTTCAATGTGATGAGAAGCTTTTGCTTTTACCTGAGCCCTTCATCCCTAATCTAAGAAGAGGTCATAACCCCCTAAGCTTTTGCCTTTTCTTAATCGAGGAAGTCATCACTGTTCCCCTTTTTAGGACCTAGAAGAATGTAGGTTGGGCGTGGTACCATTCAGGTGATGGTTTATCTCTAAATGTGTCCTCTATCTCAGAATCTCATCTTTATTCTGAAGGTAAATAGATTCTTCCCCTCATTGCCACATGTGAGGATGACATCATCCCCTCCCCTCTCTGGCAGCTTGGTCTCTCAGCTCAGGAGCCCCCTTCTCCCAGACCCTGACAGGATCTGCACAGTCTCTGTCACCACAGCGTCACTGCACTCTGAATATTATTAAATTGTTATTGCCTTTACTAACCCATTCGATACCATTTTGATTACTTGTCCAACCCAAGAGTACCCAGTGCAATTGGGAATTTTTTCTGTGCCTCAACATACCCATGGTTATTGGGGTGTTTTTGCTTATATGTTTATAAACATTTTTAGCAGCAATAGCTGGGAAACACACAAATACTTATATGCTTATATATTTTAGCATTAACAAGGTTGCACCGAACTTCCCATCCATCTCCCTGGCTCCCAACATCAACTCATTTTAGCATCTTCTCAGTCTCACAATACATCTAAAATAGTTTCAGGGTTGCTTCCCACACACCACTGCAGGGAAGAGACCTACTAAGAACAGTTAAGGATTTGCATGCAGTTCTCCACCCCAACCCTAAAAAGAGAGTAGATATATAAATACTGGATTCAAAAACGACTTGTATTCTCCCTACCCCAATCCTGATAGCATAGTTATACTAATCATTGGAAATACAGTTGACTTTTTTCCAATTTGCTTTCAGTTTCAGCTGTTTCCCCTCCCCATCCATGTTGATTTGAGTTTTTTAATATGTAGAACATGACTATACCGCCACAAATCAAAACTACACAAAAGTATACTTAGAGACATGTCACTCCTTCCCATATCCCCTCAACACCACTCCCTCCCACTCCTTGTAAGCACCAACTTCTGGCTTTTTCCTCCCAATGACACTTTTGGGAAAGACAAGCAGATATATGTGTTTTCTGATTTCCCCTTTTTCCTTGCAGAGCAGGTAGCATAAACTGTTTCCTCTTTTGCACTTTCCTCTTTTTGCTCAAATTCTGGAAATGGCTCCATAGCAGGTAGTAACTGTTCTTGTCTTCATTACAGCTGCATAGTACTCCTCTTGTAGCTCTGCCATTATTTAGCCACTTTCTTATATTTGAAGTTTGGAAAGTTTCTGATATTTTACAATTACCAATGAGGCTGTAATTACTAAAATTGTGCATATTTATTTTCATCTTCTTGAAGGTGAATTTTCAGGGTGACTTCAAAGAAATCCAAGAGATGAGAGATTGCTGGGCTGAAGGGTAAAATATATATGAAATGTTCTTAGATGCTGCAAGCACTTCTCCATAGGAGTTTTGCTGGTTTACATCACTCCCCCCCACACACACACCAAAAAAAAGAGAGAGAGAGAATGTGTCTGTTTCCCCATAGCCTGGTCAGTGGAATATGTTGACAAAGTTCTGAATTTTTGCCAATCCAACCATGAAAAGTTGTGTCTCATTGTGATTTAATTTGCATCAAAACCAGAAATATTTCAATTTTAAAATGTTAGAAGAAAGGTTTGGTTATTGGTATGATTGTCAGGCATCAAAACACATTTTGTAAACTCTTGACATGGTATTTTCTAGAAAATGCTCTAGAAATAGTTTAAATAAAATAGAAAAATTTTAGCACACATTCCACCCAAATCGACCAGATGACTTCTGAGTCCTTCCAACTGTTCTTTCCCCCCCTTTTTTGCAATTTGGTCTCGCTGTTCATGCTTCAGCTAGTAGGAGCTCTTCTAAAGCTTTCTTGCCCCACCTAATGGACAAAGAGGGGAATTGAATGCTGCCTTTCTCGAATGCTGCTTGGAGATCCGTTGAGTTTTAGTGCCCACAAAGATATTCTTAGTGCAAAACAGGAATTTGAAGTGAACGAGATATGGTGACGTATAGTCATGGCTTCAACATAGTTCGAGCAGGTGTAGCTAAACCACATTTTACAGAGTGTTAATTAATAACAGTAGTTGACATCTTTTCTTGGCTGTGCTAATTGCTACATGTGTGATCTTTGCTGACAGCTGTTGCTATAGTTAGTCTACAGGGTTTCAGATGTTAATTTTTAAAGTTCTTATGCTAAGTGGAGACAACTTTTTTTGTTGTTTACAAGAATAATATATGCGTGATGGGGGAAAAACCCTAGCAAGTACAGATAAGCATAAAGAAAATTAAAATTACACCACACACATGTATATATGATACATGTAAATCACTTCAATATCAAAAAATGCTCACATTTTTCTATTTTCACAGAAGTTGGACAGTAGTGAACTTAGCACTTGTATTCTAACATACAGTAAGAACATCTTTTTCAGTTCATCATAAAGCTCCACAGCAGAATGGCTAATTGCTACGGAGTTGTCTTTTTATAACTATACCTTAAACATTTTTATCATGAACCTGTGGTTGCTTAGAATGTCCTAGCATCATAAACACCTTCTATGACGATAGACTTTTGTTTACATGACTGTTCCATTAGCGTTAACTCCTAGAACTATTGGATCAAACAGTTCATGTTTTAAAAAATACAGACACATTGGGGTAAGTAAAATGATGCCTCTTCACCTCTGTCCCTGTCAATCCCAGGACCCGTGGCTCTATGACCTTATTTTGCCTGGCAAACAATTTCAGTAAATGTGTGACTAAATGAATGATCTCAAGATTGGGAGATTGTTAAGAATTATCTAGGTGGGCCCATTTTTTTTGTTTACATATTTATGCTTATATGTATTTGTTTATAATTATATTACATCATTGCATTCCCTGGGGTTCTCCCTCCACTTTATCACCCATGAACCTTCATCATCTTCTTGTGCTCCTCCCATCCCTAATTTCTCCCTCCCCCTCCCCCACCCTTTCTGCTTACCCTAGTTCTATTGTCAGCTGATTTTAACTTTTGTTTATTATTCCTATAT
>PVHY01009635.1:0-22630 GCA_004024945.1 Uropsilus gracilis
AAAAAAAAAAAAAAAAAAAAAAAAAAAAGAGAGAGATTATTCTAAGCAGCATGGGAGAATTGAAGATGAAGAGATTGAAAGAATGATTGATGGAGTCAGCAGAAAGAGGAAAGGCTCTGCTTCTGGAACCTTTGGCTACCATTATCTGTAGACAGGACTATCATTCAGAAATATCATGAGAATGGCCACAATTTTGAAGTCCTTTCTAAGCAAGAGATGGCCAATGCTTCATCCAGTCAAGATGTCCAAAAGTTGTTCTAGATGACAGACTGAATACAATTATCTAATCTTGTTTCCTTTCCAAATCTCAGAGGTTTTTTAGAGACTACAAATTCATAAGAATCAGGGAAACCACAATAAAATTTTGGATGTTGATAGGTAGATACTCTGGTGGTAATAACATTAGATCTGAAAAAATAGATTCTCAAGCCAGCAGACAGGGACGCTAAGAACATAACTCATTCACCCTGCAAAATTCTCAAAAGCCTCAGCACCAGGTGTTTGGACATGGGAGTGGAAGGTGATGGGTTAAGAAAAGGAAGATCTGGGGGTAATCTTAGTACTGACCAAGAAGTAATGAACTGACATATGTAAACCACATAAAACAATGCCTGATATATATTAAATGCCAAATAAACACTAGCTGTTGTTAGTGTCATTGATAAACAACTGTCTTTCTATGCAAGGCAACCATCTTTCCGCAACATTATTTCTGTCTAAAGGTCCATGAGTACTGGGCCTTGTTAAGTCAGGTCTTCACCTCACAGCCTCCCAAGCTTCCACATCTATCACCATCTTTCAGTCAGCCACTCCTTGAACATGTGGGTTTAGCTGAAGCAGGCCCTGTTTGTAACAACTTGTCGAAGCCTTACCACACTCAGGATTGAGACATGGTTCCCTAAAAGTAGAAAACTTAGCTTGCAGGTAGGCTGTCAGCCAGCACAGCTTTCTCCTTCACCAACCAGCGAAGGGGTCTCACAGTAGAGTTACAGGTGTGAGCAGTGACTCACTGTAAACACAGATAACTGCAAGGGATTCCAGACTTGGGTCAATCGGGGGTGCAAGGCGAACAGCACTGGGTCAGGAATTGGAAGAACTGGGTTCCAAATGTGACTCTCTGTGGCCCAGCAAAGGCTATTCAACCTCTCTGTGCCTGTGTTTTCTCACCCAAACAATCAGGCACACTGCCCAGATCCCACATTCCCACGTTCTGAGATTCTAAGTGCATGTTTACCCTTGAACAACATACAATCAACTCAGGAGGCAAAGGAGGTCAGTCATGGGGCAGGGAGTCTTCTGAAAACACAACACATCATCCAAAACCTACTTGAGTGCTGGTGCTGACCTGCTTGGGTTTCTAGGCAGAGCCTGTAACAATGCTATCGTGTTTTAAAACATATGCCTAAGCTAGTTCCTACTGCAGACAACTGGCAGGTGCCCAGTTAATAGATTATTCCACCAGACAGTTGAATGCATTGGCCATTGGTCAACAATGAGGTCACTACAATCCTATGTGCTATAACTGGAAAAACCTGGGAGAAACAATTGTCTGTTTTTTAACAAATAGAAATCTATTTCCCCGTACCCCTAAATTTGCCTTGCTTGGTGGGTGGTTCAGGAGTAAATGCAAGATTTTGTTCAAGGGCAGGCTAGCTTTTCTTTTTGACACATCTGTTGTGCATTTTACTGTCTATGCGTGTTTCACATCAACAAATCCCTAGCCACACTCCAGCTGACCTTCAGGAATTTCTGACCAATATCGCCAGATCCTTGGTCTTCCTCTCAAACCGGCACCGTCGGAAAGAACAGGTCAGACGACTCCTGTCTCAGCCATTTGGACATACATGCTCAGTGGATACGTGTAATAAGAAGCATGTGTGCTTTGCTCAAAGAACGGCCTCTAAGGGATGCAGAGCTTGTTACCGGGGGCCAGGGTGTCCTTCCAGTACTCAAGCACTCACAGACAGTCCCTACTGACCTGCTGCAGGTAGAACCTGCCCTGATTCTGCCAGTGAGTCATCCCCACTCTTCTGTCAAGTACTTAATGTCTCCCTAAACCTCATCACTCCTGGAAAACAAAAAATTCAGGAGGAAAACCTTCAAAGCCACAGTTTCTTCTCAGCTGCAACCCTTCCTTCCTTCCTCCTTCCCAAGTAGGTTGGACTGAACTTGCAACCTGACCCCACCCAGGCCAGGCTCTCCACTCAAGGCATTGTGGTTTCTTCTGCCAGCTGCAGCCTGTGCAGACAGAATACCTGAGAACTGCTGCCAAAACAGGAAGGTTGGCGCCTCTCTGAAGGGAGGCCTGGGGAGTATCCATCTCCCAAGTCACTGAAGTAAGTGATGAAGGGGTCAGGGTTTCCACATTTCCAGCTAGGTTTCAGTCTTCCTCTTGCACTTTCTTCAATCTGTCTGTCAGTCTCCATTTATTCACTCAACAAACACATCAAGTACCCACCATATAAAGACCCCAAGCTGGTTCTAAGAACCCAAAGGTGATGCTTCCGGGGGCATTCATACTGTGATAGGCCACCCATTGGGCAACCCTGGCACCTTGGACTGCTCTGGATCCCCCAGTGCAACCACCTCTCTGCACTGCCAGCATTGATTCCACCAAAGAAGCCCTGAGATGAGCAAAGTCAGTGGAAGGTTGGCGTAAGATCAGCCAAGTTCATCTCCCAAGTCCCCACTCCTTGACACCAAAAAGGGGTTTCAAATTCAAGCCCACTTTCTAGTCCCCAAAACAAGTCTACCACAGCTGAATGGCATCCGCTCTGGATCCTCCAGCTTGCTCATTCCCAGTCGATAGTTTAAAAAGCCTTTAACCAGCTCATAACTCACATACCTAGAATGACAAAATCTGGGTATCTTAAAGAGGGGTTAGGGTGCTAACAGGCCAGGCTAGGTCAGATGCTCCCATACAGCAGCTCATTCCAAGGATCCAGCTAATAAAAGAGAGAAGGTACACAGAGGAGGAAACCAGAAAATGAGGGAATAGGGAAAAGGAGTCAGAAAGGGATGGGAAAAAGGAAAAAAAGATAGCAGAAAGCTAAAGTTAGAAGTTTGAAATGCTACTTTCACATTCATTCTCTCATGACTGAAAACTCCAGTCAGGAACCATCTATTCCTACAAGGGATGAGGTGATCCTGCATATTTCTACATTAACACAACTCTCCAGAGAATCCCCTAACAAAGGGGCAGGATTTCTCACATATGCTGCCTGAAGTGAATTGAGAGCAGAGAGCCCAGTTTACCTTGCCCATGCTCTCCAGGTAGCTCGTGCAGACTGAGGGCTCCAGGGGACACCAGGCTATTCAGGGAGCAGCTTCTGTCCTGACCAGCATTGCATACTGTCCAGCTTGGGACTTGAGCTCTGCCCTGGTCACAGAGCTTGTCTGCTGCCTCTGTTCCCGAAGACCTTTGGGAACCACATTTCGGCATCAGCAGGTTCTGGCTTCTACCCTTCCTCACAGTCCTCCATCTTGTCTCCTGCTTCCTCTTCAAACTCTGAACCCTCACAGTTCTGAACTGTGAGGGGATGTCCAGCAAAAGCAGGTTCTTAAATTCCCTTGACCTGAAAGGGATGACTCCCTGCACTTCCCCCCAAGACAACTCCAGGCAGAAAGCGCCTGGAAGCAATGTGGAGCCAGATGTTCTGGGTTCAAATTTTGAATGAACTTACTGTGCACTTTCAGGAAAGTTATGTAACCTCTTGAGGCTTCAACTTCTTCAAGAATAATCATCTCATCCATATCACTAGGTTGTTCCAAGGGCAAAATAGAGTTATATTATAGATATGCACATTATATACATATATATGCCTAAAGTGCCACAGAGCTGGTGCTCACTAATATTTCTCTTCATGTATGAACACATAGAAATAAACAGGTTTTGCAGTAGGTATGGTCCTTGGTTGAGGACTGGTCAGATGAGAAACACAGAGGAAGGAGACACACCTCATATTCAGCCCCTTGAGGAGTTCTGGACCCTGCCCTCAATGCACAGTGAGTTCAAAATATCTCACCAGCATCCTGGGCCTTGCCCTATGTTTGGTTTTCTCACTGAGCCTGAGTCAGAGAACAGAGCAGAGGCTCACATAAGTAGGGCACCAGGCAAGGCTTTCCAACCCTGGCTGAGTGGTGAAATCCCCCCAAGTTTTTTTAAACTATAGACCAGTAGGCCTCATCACTAGAGCTGATTCACTTGGTCTGGGGTGTGACTTGGGATTTCTTTTTCCACCTGGACTTCCCTGGTGCACCTACTGTACAGGCAGGGGTAGAAACCCCAGGGACAGAGGCTAGGGCTCTCATTTAAAAGCTGTTCTGAGAAGACATTGGTGCTCTCTGCTGAACCAGGAAAGAGTCTGGGTGCTGAGACCTGGGTTCTTGGAAATGACTTTACCTCTCCGAGTCGTTGTTCCTGCATCAATGAGACGGGGAAAATAACCCTACCCAGGAACCCTCCCTAGCTCATCAGTGAGGGCTACCCTAGATGGCACATGTGTACAAAGCCTTGACTGTGCGTTAGAACCACCTCCTTGACCATCTGTCAGTTAAATGCAAATACCAGGACCATCAGAGGCCACTCCACACAGGGGCTTCCATCCTGGGCAGAGAGGAAAGGCAGAGCAGCTGCCGGGCTGTGGAGAGAGGTCAGAAAACAAACAGCCAGAATCCAGACTCCACACAGAGGCCATCCTGGGCACTGCAAGGCCCTTGCTGGCCAGCCGAGCTCATAGTGGCCCTGAAAACCCCTTCTAGCAAACGCAGGAGGTGTTTTGCCCTTCCACCCTCCAAGGAACAGGAGCCACCAGGAAGGCTGGAAAGATGTCTGGCTGAGAAGGATCTGCAGAATCTTGATGGTAGCTGGGCAGCTGCCTTTATCTCAAGAGGGGAACAGAGCCCAAGGGAAGGATATTCCTTCCAGGGCACTGGAAGACAATCCAGAGTGGGATCATCCGAAAATGAGCCATCTTTACCTTCTGGGGAGAAGCAGCGGTCATCTGGCATCACCATCCTTCACTCAGCACACTCATTTCCTGCACAAACATGCACTGAACACCTACCACACACCAGGTGCTGTGCATTGCAGCGAGACCCCAAGGCCTTGTGCCTGCGTAGAATCCTCAAGTGTAGGTTTCCTTTTCACAGTCCCAGAGGAGCAGCCAAAACACCTATGTGTCTGTTACCCCCTCCATGGGACAGAGAACAAACACCTAGGGTATATTCTATAAATAAATAAAAGAATATCTAAATAAAAGAACATTTCTCTTTAGTTTACCTGCTTTGTTTGAAATTTTTAAGAGAGGGGACTTTTAAAAAAATTAATTGAATAATGAAAAATGAGTCTTTTGGTAAATTAAATTCCATCTTAATAACTATGAATCTGCCAACCATAAGATTGGCACATTCTCCCCAACAACTTTTGTCCATCTTACCACTTCCCCTATTTCCACAATGCTTATGACTTTATCTTCAGCTCAGACTACAGCTGAGAACATTGGGCCATCATATTAACTGCTTCCAGTCATCTCTCCTTGGACCTCACTCAAACCTATGCTGACCTCACTCCATCCCCCACATCTGTTCCGGCTGCACATTCCTCTCTGATCCAAGTACATGACTCCACCAGCCAGTCAGCCTCAGGTCAGCCACGTCTTCCTTCTGTCTCACCCCCACATCCCACTTCTCATTAATCTGTCCCCTTGCTCCCATCCCCAGGGGCACTGCATGGTTGCTTTCCTGTATTAACTTAACAGCCTCTCAAATACGTTTCCAGCCTCCACTCTTCATCTCGACGTCAAGCCACTGATTTTTCATACCGTGCTCAGAGCAATTTTTCTAAATTATAAAAACTGATGTCACATTTCCCACTGTCCCAAGATGAAGACCAAACACCCTGGTGTGGAAGACAGGCTTTTTCCAGCCAGGTACTCACATGCCTTGAACTCAGGGCTCTCATTTCTCAAGCACAGCAGGTCCAAGGTTTGCATAAACTGTGCTTTCTTCTCCTCCTCCTCATAAATCCTACACCCCCTTGACACTCAGCTCAGAAGTAATCTCTTCATTAAAACCGTTCCTGATCAGGCTGGATTGAGAGTCCCCCCCCCCCCCGGAATGCCCAACGCCCTGTGTAACTCCACCTGTCTAGGTCTCCCACAACACAGTGAGCAGTTAAAGTGAATGAAGTGGCCCAGCATGTCATAACATGGGTAAATCTCAAAAAACACAGCAGAAGAGAAAAGCAAACTGCAAAATAATTCATGCTACCATCATCCAAATATCTATTAAAAGAAAGGATCCATGCAGTATGATAAAATGTAGGTAAGTTTTTCACTCATGAACACTACATATGTTAAAAAATAAAAACACATGGGAAGGATGTACCTCAGTCTCAGGATAGTGGTCACCTAGGGGAGAAGAGGGAGTGGATGAAACTACATCTTAAACTGTGTTCATAATGTTTTAGTTATTTTTATCTTGATCGAGATCTGAAGCAAAACTGGCAAAACATTATCCATTAAATTTGTGGAGTGGGTAGATGAGTATCTGTTACATTATTTCCCGTATGTTCAAAATATTTCATCAGTACATTTTAAACTTTTAATGAGGAACCAGAGTCTCAAATGCCCTCATAATGTCCCCCGAGACCCAGGCAGTTTGCTCAGCCGTTTACCGGGCAGTTCCACAGTATGGCTGCTGCACTAAGACAGGCAGGAAGGCAACCTGGTCATGTAGGATTTTTATCCTGATTTTCATCATCTAACATTTCTTAAGACCACACAGAGGAACCTAGACTTCAGATCGTGACTTCGGCATGCACAATTCCCACCAACTATTTCATCTGGAGAACTGAGGTTAATAGAGCACTGGGAAGAGAAGCCAAAAGCAGACGTGGGGTTGCCATTATGTTTTATAAATTGTGAGTAGACACATTTTTGGGAAGAAAGGGGTCCAGAAAGGTGCAAAGTTGAAGGTACAAATAAATGAGTAATTTAGGGCTAGACCATGAAGCTTATTGAATGAAAACCCACTGGGTTTGGATTTTTGTCTTATTGGCAGTAGAAAGTTACTGGAGACCTTTAAGCTGGGGAATGCAAAAGTAAAACACTGTTTTAGGAAAAATAAACTGGATACAGCTTATAGTAAAAAGCTTATAGAAAAGTAAACTGGATACAGCTTATGTGTTCACCCACAGGAGATGGTGGGGTCAACCAAAGGGAATATCATGAAAGAATAGATTTGGGAATCTAAGTGACCCACACAAGAAATCACATCTGGATTGAATTTAAAAGAAAAAAAAAAAAGATGTGGTGTATAAGCACACAATGAAATACTACTTAGCTATTTAAACTTTTTTTAAAAAGATGAAATCCTGCCATATTTGTAACAACATGGATGGCCCTAGAGTGTATCATGCTTAGTGAATTAAGTCAGACAAAGAAAGACAGCACTGTTTGATTTCCTATGTGGTACATAAAGAATAAAACAAAAGAATAAACTAAAAAAAAAACAAAAATAAACATTCAAACTGCAAGACCTCATCAGTGGTTACTAGAAGGGAAGAGGAACAGGGTGGCTAAATCTGGCAAAAAGAACAATTGTGTGCCGAAAGCTGGAACTGAATTTTCAGTGGTGAACATATTGTAGTATATACACATGCATGCCTGAAAAGTGTATAATGCTACATTTAGTGTTAGCTTCAATTAAAAAATAAATTTAAAGGAAATTTACCACTTAAAGATCAGAGTTGTGGGATTAAAAAGAATAGGGGGGGTTTAACATGGAGAAAAATTTAAGACCTTTTCTGGCTTAAGGAAATGGTGTTGACAGTGAGAAGATAAGCTAACCATGTGCTTATGGAGGCCTGTAGTAAGGAGGAGGAAAAACTTGAGGACTTTAGCTTTCTTGTCTTTAACTTACAGTGTAGCTCAGACCTCCAGGTAGAGATCCAATAGAAGCAGGCAAGCTAGGAGTTAAGTTCAAGAAAGCTGGAGAAGCAGATGAGAGGCACTGAGCAGCAGAGACAGTGGAAGGCTCCTCAGAGCCAGGCCGCACAGAGAAAGCCCTTGAGGCCAAGGACCCACCGTGGGCCCCTCTCACATCAGAGAACAGGAAGATAAAGACGCCAACTCAGTTGTACCCAGAAGAACCACGAAAAGACAATGTCAAATCAGTACAGTTGGTTGCTGTGGACTGAATGTTTGCGTCTCCCCCATGAAAAAAATTTTTGTATATATTGAAACATAACCCCAATGTGAAAATATTTGAATTTTGGCTGTTTGAGGTGATTAGGTCAGGTCATGAAGGCAAAACTCACAGGCATGAGATTAGTGCCCTTATAAAAGTGAGCCCAAAGAGCAAGCTTGCCCGATCTGCCAGGTGAGGACACAGAGGATGTGAGAAGATGGTCATATATTAACCAAGAATATCCTCACCAGGGAACAAATCTGCTGGTGCCTTGATGGTGGACTTGCCAATCTCCAGTAGAGTGAGAAATAAGCAGCTGCTGTTTATAAGCCACCCAGCCAGTTTTATTTTGTTAAAACTGCCCAAACAGGCTGAGACAATAGTCAACAGCGCAATGAAGCTCAAAAATAAGAAGTGAGCAAAGGTTTATAATTCGGAAATCAAGAGGTCACTGGGGCCTCAGGTAAAGTAATTTTAGCAGCAGTAGAGTGAAGCGAGCTTCACCCACTCCTTTACAGCTCCTAAGCAGAGGCCACGACCTTCTGACAGTCAACATAAGCCCCCTTTCTCACATAGTAAAAACTGCACCTACCTACTAGGCACAGCTTGAGGTGAGCCTGAGCCCACCCTGCTGTACAAGATGCAGTTGGCCACACCCCACAGACCACATGCTGGGGCAAAGTAGAGTGTGCAACACAGGCTCAGTGGAGGGTACTATGGAGCCAGCCAGGAAAGCCTTCCTAGATCATCAGAAAGCTAAACTTGGAGAAGGTATCATTTCATTTTTAAATGCAGGACATGGAATTACAATGTGCCACAAGCCACTTTATTTTCGAAAATGTATCTTCTTTATTTTTGGCTGACTTCTATGATAATAAAGGGTTCTAGCATGACATTTGTCTTACATAAATAAAAAATACACTCTAACAAAATGGCATTTTAGGAGCATTAAGCCAAAAAAAAAAAAAAAGTCAAACAAAATGCTGAAGGATGTCTTGTTTAAGTGTCATGTATGTAGCTCTTTACTGCAACGGAACTCCGTGAATCCGCAGAGCTTTGTGCAATGATACTTGTTTTGGAAGAGTTAGGATGAAAGGTGGTGAGAGCAGGCAGAGCCCCACTGCCTGCAGGCTAAGGATTCAGGCTAAGCTGTTAAGGAAACAGGGGATGAGTAAGATCCACTGCAGTTTGGAGATGAAATGAGAGATGCGATGTAGCAGTTTGAAACGGAAGGACATCTCCAACTCAGTAGAAGGATGGATCTGTCAGGTATGGCGAAAGCATCAGTCTGTACCCTGACTGTGAGATTCCCAGCTCCTTCTTCATCTCGACCCTGCCAGGGCACTGCACAGCTAGGCAAGCCTCTGGAAGAAGCCTGGGGAATTCTTGAGAAGGCAAACTGCACCACAGGAAACATCAACAGAAAGTGGAGGGAGCCTTCTAATGAAATGGTCCCACTGGCAACAAGGTTGTCCCACAGGCTCAACCCAGGAACATGCTTCTGCCACAACTGCCACCCACTGCTAGCGCCCAGAACTCCCAGTCCACTATTTTGTGCTTGTTATGAAAAATAAGTGAACAAAAAAGACTGCAGACACTGAACAAAGTTTGAAGCAATTAACACAGAACAAAACAAGGTAACAGAGACAAAACCTGGGAGATAGTGGGAGAAGGGGGTACCAGATAATACAAACAACTAAGAAAATTTTTGAAGAAAATAAAAACAGAATCAGTTGTAGTTTGAAAGAGTCAAAGGAAATATTATATCCATGGAACAAGAACAGGATGTGATTTTTTTTCTTAAGTAACAGAGACCAACAGCATGGTATTTGTAGACAAAACAGCATTTCAGTTAAGAGGTTGGAAATAAACTCCTATAAAGTAAGGAGGGAAAAAAGAGATAAAGAAGAGAGGAGAGGAGATTTTAAAGTAGTAACAGAAGGGTCATACCAGGAACTCCAACATCAAACTAACCAGAGCACTTAAGAAAATTGAAAATAGAGAAAGCAAAGGGCAAGGAATCATCAAAAAATAATTAAAACCCTAGATTAAAAGAGTCCAAGTCAATAAATATATTTTCCATTATAAAACTTTAGAAACCCCAATGTAAAAGGAAGAGCAGAAATCAGAATAGCATCAAACTCCTAACACTAGATGTCAGAAGTTAGAGCAGTGACTTCAAAACCTTAGGGAAAATCATTTTCAGTCTGGAGTTTCGTATCTCCTATCAATCACAGTTAAAAGTGAAAAATAACAATTTTCCATGATAGACAGAGAGAATGACTTGGGATCCAGACAGCAGGGATGAACATCTGGGAGCAGTGAAGGCAGATATCAGCACAGCAGGTATGACCCAGGCCCCAGATCACCTGTCCAGGAGATGGACAGTAAAGAGGAAATCTCTCCAAGAGAAAACATAGCAGAGCAAACACAAAAATGCTTGTCAGTAGTTGAAAGCGCTATGGAATAATTTTTTAAATGGTAATTAAAACCTCAAAAGCAAACCAAAAAAATACAGTGTGTTCTTTTTTGCATGACCCCGAAAAAGATATATCCAGGTCATAATGCTGGAACCAATGAATGTGACCTTATTTTTTGGACATGGGTTTTGGCAGATGTAAATTAAAGATCTCAAGATGAGCTCATCCTGGATTACCCAAGTTGGACCTATTTCCAATGACAAGTTGTCTTTATAAGACACACACAGAGGAGAGACAAAAGGAGAAGGCCAATTTGAAACCAGAGGTAAACACAAGTCAAAGAGCTCCTGTAACTAGCAGATGCTAAGAGAGGTCAGGAGGATTCCTCCTTGAAGCCTCAGTGGGAGAGCAGTTCTGTCAACACCTTGGTTTCATACTCCAAGCCTCCAGAACAGTTATGGAATACATTACTGTTGCTCTAAGCCAACAAGTTAGTGATAATCTGTTAGGGAAGCTCTAGCAAACTAATCAAGAAAATAAGTTTAATTTCAGGAAAAGCTGAGGGGTATGCAATAATAAAGTGATCATAGTAAGTAGGCTAAAAGTAATTATTTTTATGCATATGTTTTACTTTATTGATATTAAAACTAATTTTAAGTGAACTAATGACATAGTAGGAAAACTTCAACATGTATAACATGCTATCTAGCATTAACAAGAGTTAAATAAGTGTTTTGTGTTGAACTATTAAGATAGAAGAGATAATTAAAAAGTAATCTAATCCAAACAAAAATAGGAAAAAAAATTTTTTGAAAATATTTTACATTGTCAAATTATCTGTTATATGAATATCCAATATTTGTTTTCACCATTCAGTCAGAATGGTAAAATCATACTTTGCTACATGATTCTCTCAAATTCCCTCCATTTTTAAAAATACTTTATTTATATATGAATTTCACATCTCTGTGATCTCAAAAATAGGAAAAATTATAGGCATATAATTATATATAATTGTCATATAAATAAATTATTATATAATATAAATATAATGTCATATAATTATAGACATATAATATAAAATTACATTTTTATAAAAAAATAATAATTTATGTAAATAAATACAGATTATTATAAAAATAAGATTACCCTCACTAGTGATTTAAAAAAACACACAAAAGGATCACAGTTCATGCTCATTGTTAGACAGAAATTAAAAGGTTGAACAGATCTAATATTGTCCAGTGTATCAACAATCAGTAACTTTTAAATATGGTCAGTTGGAGTTCAGACTAAAATAACTTTATTGAAATGTAATTTCAATAGAACTTCACAAAATTTAAAATGTGTTTGACTGGTGTCTTAAGAATTCTGTTTATAAGTCTTGCTCTTGCAGAAGTAAGCTGCAAACTTGTATAATGTTCATGTCAGTAATATTTATAACAGAACTACAAATTGAAAAAAAACTGAAGAGTTCATCAATAAATGTTTAAATACAATGTATTTTGTATGTGGAATCCATTAAAAAATAATGAGAAATTCTAAATGTACTCGAGTGGAAGAGGCACAGCAGTTAAATAATGTGTGATTTTATTATATTTTTACAAAAAATATATTGAAGCAAACTACATGCCCCCAAACAGATAATTGGATGAAAAAAATGTGGTATATATACACAATGGGATATTACTCATCAATTAAAAATGACAACTTTGATGATTTTTGATAACATGGATGTACTTAGAAGAAATCATATTAGCAGAAACAAGTCAAAAAGAAAAAGACAGAAATCAAATGGTTTCACTAATATATGGGATACTGGAAAAAAATAAACAAAAGCCATGAGGAAAAGTCAAAATAAGCTAACCACCAAACTAAAGCACACAACTTGAGGCAGGGGGGAAAGGAGGGGAACCGTCAGAGAGGGTGGGGGAAGGATGAATCCCTGGGATTACAAAGATGTGAAATTTATATATAAATAAATTTTTTAAAATATATTGAATGTGTGTGTATTTGAATATATATAGAAAACAGACTGGAAAGAAAGATATTTACCAGTCTCCCTCTGGAAAGTAGAAATTAGAGAATGAAGTATGGGGAGGGAACTTCCACTTTTTTATGTCTCAGGTTTTCTTTTATTTGTACAATATAAACATTCATAATGCCATTCAAATAAAAAAAGGAAAATATAACTTAAGTGTACTTAATATTTTTCCCTGATTTTAAAATTCACTGTTGTGGTTTTTAAATGTGTCTGGGAATTCTCCAATCTTTCCCTATTCAAAAGGAAGAGCCTAATTCCCCTCCCTTTGAACAAGGGTCAGATTAAATGACTCACTTCTAACAAAAAAGTTGTGGCAATGTGCTGCCATGTGACTTCTGAAGTAGGTTGTTCAATGAATCTCTTTCCCCTCCTCTCTCATTTTTTGCTTTCAGGGAGTCTGTCACCTTAGGACTTGAGGACATGTTAGCTGCTCTCAGTAAAGCATCACATAGAGAAGAACTGAGACTTCCTGCCAACAGAACAATGGGCCTGCAGAACTTTCAGCCCCAGTCTAGCCTTCAGACAGAAAAAAAAAAAAAGTGAAAAGTGTTTATTGTTTTATGCTGCAAAATGTTAGAGTAATTCATTCAACAGCAAAAGGTAACAAACATCTCTACCAATCTCCCTCTGGAGAGCAGATGTGGAAAAAAGAGGTGAGGACGGAACTTTTGCTGTTGTTGTTTTGCACTTTCTACATTTTTGCTTCACACATTTTGAGGTTGTTTGAATTTTCTATTTTTTTATATTTAAAGAAAGGGAAAGAAATAAACTTAAGTTTGATTTTATTTAAATTCTTCTCTGATTTTTAAAATAGCACTGGTGAAAAAGGATAATGTTGAAGGACTGACCTCCCCAACTTCAAAATTGACTGAAAAGTTACAATAATCAAGACAGTATGGTATGGGGAGAGATGGTTGGGGGGTGAGAGAAACAGAAAGATGGCTAGAACAGAACAAAGAATTCTGAAACAGACCCATACAAATGTAGTCAAATGATGTCTGGAGCAATTACACAGGAGTAAAAGGAACTCAATGAAGACAGCATAGTCTGGTGCTGGAACAAATGGAATTACACATGCAAAAACAATCTTTTTTATCTTGACACCTTACATCTTTCACAAAAATTAACTCAAAATGAATCATAGATATAATGCAACATGATTTTAAAAGTTCTAAAAGATAACACAGGAGATAATTTAGGTGACCTTGGATTAGTAATGAATTTTTAGGCACAACACCAAAAGTATGATCTATAAAAGAAAAAAATTCATGTTAGACTTCATTACAACAAAAACTTCTGCTCTGCAAAAGACACTGTTAAAAAATGAAAAGACAAACCACAGACTAGAGAAAATATTTGTAAAACATAAAGGGCATGAGAACCCAAAATGTGCAAAAAATTCCTAAAACTCAACAATAAGAAGAAAACCCAATTAAAACATGGGTGAAAGATCTCAACAGACACTTCACCAAAGATGATATACAGATGTGAAATAAGCAAATAAAAAAATGCTCAATATGATATATCATCAGGAATGGCAGTTTAAGGCAACAATGAGATACCACATGCACTATTAGAATGCCTAAAATTCAAAAATCTGAACTACCATATATAGCAGAGAGAACTCTCATTCATTGTTGGTGTAAATGCAGTGACACAGCTATGAAATGAGGAAAACTTCATTTCATTATCTTATCTGGCTTCAGAACACTGAAGACAGGACTGGCATGATGGATGTCCGGAGAGCAAAGAGCAGCTTCTCCATTCCTCCAATGTTTACCTTAAGAAACATTCCTTAGAAGTTACCAACAAATGTATGCGTAAATCCCCTGCCTGCCATTATCTCACAAAAACTAATGTTTTACCCAATTTTATTGTACCCTAGCCATTAGTCTTCCCTAGTTAATTAGTTGTAAAACATTCTCTTAGCCACCTTTATTTCCCCTTGCCTAGACCCTATATAAGGCCTAGTAATTTACCTTAAAGTTACTACCAGCCATGCTTCTGATAGCCTGCAGTCTTTAACTGTGTCAATCTCTCTTGTTCGTCCTTTCTCGCAACACTGAGCCCACTCTTTACATTGGAGAACAATTTGGCAGCTTCTTACAAAAGTGAACAGTCTTAACAGTCTTAACCATACAATGCATGTTCCTAGGTATTTATTCAAATGATGACTTCAAAAATTATAGCATCACAATAACCTGTCCAAAATATTTATAAAAGCTTCACTCACAATTGCCACAAACTGGAAGGAACCAGAATGCCCTTCAACTAGTGACTAGATAGAAAAAAAAAAAGAAAAGGAAAAAACAAAAGCACCTGGTGATATACCTACATAACAAAATATTATTCAGTGATAAACAAGGAATGAGTTATCAAGGCACAAAAGCACATGGAGAAACCTGGAGTTTGCGCATATTGCTGAATGAAAGGCTACCTACCGCAACTCTACAACATTCTGGAAAAGGCACAGTTATGGAGACAATAAAAACATCAGTGGATGTCAGTTTGTAGGTGTCAGAGGAGGAATAAAAAGGTAGAGCAGTTAAGTTATTCTGTATAAGACTGTGATAGTACATATGTGCCACTGCCACTAGATATTTATCAAAGCACATAGTACTACACAGCATAAAGGAGAATCCTAACCTAAACCACAAACTTTAGTAATAATTTATCAGCATCGGTTCAAGTGCAGCCAATGCACCAGACTAATGCAACATGTTAATCATGGGAATATTATAGTGAAGGAGGGAGACAGAAGAGATATATGATATTTGAGCGATCTGTCTTTAAACAAGACTTCGCTTAAAACCAAATAGTATTAAAACTTTTAAAAAGTAACACTAATCAACTGAAGTTAAAGTAGAAATAAAATGTTTTTAATATAAAAGGCCATTCATAATCTCAGTAGAAATATTACCACTTTTAACACTTAGCTATAGATCCTTCCGGGTTTTTTTTTTTCAAATGTCTATGATATCATTTTTTAAAAAGAGTTGGAATCAGTCTGCTAAATCCTTTCTGAAGGTTTACAGTCTAGTTCCAGTTTGGGTTTTTAACCACAAAGAAAGTAGCCTATATAAAACATCAGTGATACCAAAAACAGATTCTAGAGGGGCCAGTTGCTATGGGAATGATGGAAAATAAATTTCATTTCACACTACACCCTGCTAATGTACTGACCAGAAGGAAAAAGAAATATTTGGAGTAACTTAGAAGAGCAGCCAAGAAAACTTCTAATCAAGAAGAGAAATACATCAACCTAGTGAAGTTCCAAAGAGACTGGTAGCATCACCCTGCAATTTAACTAATGAAGCTGTTTAAGCAACTGTATAGCTGGCAGGGGAAAGCACCCAAGAATCAGGGCCTGGGGTAAAATCTCTCTTCCACTGACATTTTGAAGGCCAAACAGACAGTAGGTCTCTCTCAGAATTAGGGCTGTCTCCATAGGGTGGTAGAAGGCCAAGAAAAAATAACCCATTCCCTCCAATGGAGATGAACCAAATCTTCAGCAAGCTGCAAGGGGCTTTAAGTGATTTATGCATTAGCCCTCAGCTAATGCTAGAGTGGGCTCTATGGCCCTCTGTTCAGGGGTTAACTCTTTAGAAGGTGCTGGGTCATGAGGTAATCTAGAGGTTCTGGAGTAGGGACCAGCATGTTAGAGGGTAGGGAACTCAGAGGACTGACTACTTTTCAAAAGAATTTTAATCTGTGAAGAAACGATAAGGCCAGATCTCAGTGTGTACCAGCTGAATTTAAACTTTCCCACAAACCAACATTTTTATGAAAGATGAGCATGTTTGGAACACTGTAGTGCAACCATCCTGTTCATGAAGCCAATTGTAGTGCAAGCATACCAGTCTGGGTAGGTTCTTTATTGGTTCTAGCAGTTACACAGACACACCAGATAGGGTAGGGTAGGACAAGCCTGTGAGGGCTGGGTCCTCGAGGGCCCTCTTTCTCTAGCTTCTTTCTCTCTTTGCTGCACCTGCCTCTTCCCTCCCCCCCCCCCTGCAACCCATGGTCTCTCACCCCACTGTGATGCCACCATTTTATTCTTGCCTCCCAGGCCCAGGTGTGCCCACTCACATATGCAGAAACCCACTAGACCCAGTTAGGCACTCTCATGGGAAGGACGCAAAATGACAGGTGCTGGTCATAGAGGCTAGTGGAGGAAAAAGCCTGATCAACTCATTCACCCTACACAGACATCAGGAGCAGATTTCAAGTGGAAAAGTAGAACTGCTACCACAAAAATACAGATCTAGCTTCCTACTCCAGGGAACAGGTCAATTTAAAGTCAAATAAATCCAGTTTCATCCCCAGATTTGTCCCGCATGTCCATGAATTATATGTGAGTCCCCAGTTTTCTCATCTGCAAAATGGGTATAATTACTTATCTTTCATGAGATTATGATAAGCATTACATATAAGCCAAATGGACTGCTGTGATATTACATTTTATAATAAGAAATATATATTTGATCTCCATCCAGTTTCTGGCACAGAAGTTCCTAAAACCTCTAGAATTCCCTGAGAATGAGTGTGAAAAAAATATGTCTCTTAAATTTCTTGACCAACACTGGCAGGAGGCAAGACCCCCAAAGCCCAACACCAGAGCCATAAGGAAAAGCAGCAAAGCAATGGAGATGGGATTGGATTGGAGAGGATGGCCTGCAGCAAAAAAACATGGACAGATCACAAACGAATATAACCTGGCCACCCAACACAAACTTAAGACTGAAAATCTAACAGCAAGGTGTGCCTGGACCCAACAACGCAGTCCCTCACCCAGAGAAAAGACACTAACATAGGAAAGAGACTAATGGACTCAGCACAGCTAATAAATAACAAAGAGTGGGGTGTGAGAGAATGGAGGGAGCATCGGAGGGAGGAGGGAGGGGGAAAAATATATAACAGAGAGGTTGTAACCCAAAGAATAAAATAAAATTGTTTATATTAAAATATATATATATATATATATATATATATATATATATGTCTCTTGTTACATGAATGAGGAGACTTCTGGGCCCCGGGACCTAGAGATGAGGATTGGTTCCCAGGAAAATCAATCATGTGATTAGAGGGTTGGAACTTTAAGTCCCACCCCAGGCCTCTGGGAAGAGAGAGGGGCTAGAGGTTGAATCAGTCACTTATGACCAGTGATTTAATGTAACGATGCCTATACAGTGAGCCTCCTTCAAAACTGAAAGGAAGGGGCTCAGAGAGCTTCTCAGTTGGTGAGCACATGGACATGTAGGGAGAGAGATGCCCCTGGAGAGTTGCATGGATACTCCCCGACCTTTCCCCATATCTTGTCCTAGGCATCTCTTCCTTCTGCTCTTCCTAAGTGATCTTTTTAAATAATAAACCAATAGTCTAATAAGTAAAGGTCTCTCTGAGCGCTGTGCGCTGCAAATTAATCAAACCTGAGAAGGGAGTCACTGGAATTTCCAATTTATAGTTAGTAAGAAGCAAAGGTGACAAGCTGAGCTCTGAAGCGGCCTCTGAGGGGAGTGGGGGGAAAAACCTTGTGGGACTAAGCCTTTAACTTGTGCTATCTCTAGCCCTAAATTGAGTTTAATTGTAGGACAAGTATCTGTTGGTGTGGGGTACACACAAACATGCACACACACACACACACACACACAGGCAGGTACACATGCGCGCGCGCGCGCGCACACACACACACGAGTAGATTCCATAGCGGTTTTAGGTGCTAAGCAAAATATCTGGTATATCGCCAAGTGCCTAGTCAAACACAGCTGCCGACCGTCAACCATCACCACGAAAGGTGCCGGCACTGCATATCTTTTTTGTTTCTTTCCTTTTTTAACACGGCTGGTGGCCCCACCTCTCTTTCCCTGTTTGCTATGTAGATGCCTGGTCACCACTGCCATGTAAAGACAGACACCCTGAAGTAGGAAATAGCCAGCAGTTAACCATTCTTACACACATCTTAAGAATGGCTCTGCACTTGTAACCAACTTAATCGCCAACTGTAATGTAAGCATCAGGCTCACCAATCCACATAGGTTCTTTATTGGTTCTAACAGTTAAACAGACACATCAGGCAGGGAAGGGCAGGCCAGGCCAGGCCAGGGCAAGGCTCAGGGAGTTTGGGGGGTAGGCAAGCCCCCCTCCTGCTCCTCCTCCCTCTTCCTCTCCCTCTCCTCACTCACTTGCTCTCTCTCGCTCACTCTCACTCTCTCATGCTACTGCGTGTGCTCCCGGATGCTCTTTCTAGAATACTCTCCTATCATGTGCTCTCACTCCAGGGTGACGTCACCCCTTTAGACTCTCCCTCAGGTGCAGGTGTGCCCACTCATACATCCACTGGGCCCAGATGCACACACAATCATGGGGAGTGCAACACCACAGGTGCTGGTCATACAGGCTAACAGAGGATAAAGCCTTACCAATTCACCTACTCCACAGTACTCTGGAGAGAAACAGATTTTTTGATGCCAAACAAAATACCAAAGCTACAAACTATGGGCACTCCAATTAATAGTTCTCACTATTAAAACATAAAGACTTAGGTTTAGAGTTGTCAAGTGTCCTCAAGGTTGAAGAAAACCCAGGGCTAGATTAAACAGTTATGAACTGGTTACCAATATATTGCACCATTTCTAAAGGGTGCAAAATTATAGTTGCTGTTTATTTTCTTTTTGTAAGTTTAGTTAATGGACTCATTTTTATTTTGAAGAAAAGCTTAATATAGAAAGCTATAGATTATCAAACCTGTATCTGTTGCCATTTCCCAGAAAGAGCAACCATTAATATTTGTATTTGCACTAAGCCCTTTATTTAAAAAAATTAAAAAGCCTAAAGGGAAATCTATTTTCTTCCCTATCCCAGATCTATTTCCTCTCCATCCCCCTAATCATTGTTATGAATTTGCTCTTTACCTGGCCAGATCTATTTTATTCTTTGTTTTATCTACAAAAAAATTTTTAATAGAAAATAAAAAGACACAAGAAAACATGCTCAGTGAAAATTTCTGTGGAAACAGGGACTTTTTGAGCCTCTGCAGTTGCACAAAAATACCCACTCTCCTGCTCCAGGCACAGCCCACACTAAAAGTAAAGCCACCAGGAGGGAGGCTTGCAAACACACTAATAGACATTAGAAAGCACAGCAACTACGAAAGTCAGTCTGCTGAGCTCCAAAAGGCTCACCTGGGTCTAGGTGTGTGAAAGAGCCCACCACGAAGTCCAGTGTGGATACAGCCAGCAGGAACAGCAGCAGCAGCTGGAGGCGGATAATCCACTTGACACCTGCCAGGTTAATCCCCAGCAAGGCCAGAAGTACTGCAACTGAAATCCCTCGCACGGCCCAGATGTTCCTGAGGCTCAGCAAATCTGAGATGGACTCAGCAAAGCCAGTGATGTACATGGCACCTGCAACACACTGAGAGGCAAGTCTAGGGAAGAAAAATGCAGAACAGAAAGGCACCCAGAGCTCTTAGCCAGAGCTGCCTGGCATCAAGGACCCCACTCAGCCCAGCCAGGGCTCCCAGCTGGGAACCAGCATGGAGCTCCCAGGAACCTGTCCAGCCGGTGAATCCTGCCTCAGCCCCCATTTCTTCTCAACTACATTTCTACCATCAACCCAGAAGGCAGAATGAACACCTAACCCAAACCTAGAGCTAGCTGACTGTCAATAAGATGAAAAGATTATGAGAGGAAGATGTGACTCAGGTCTCAAGAAGCCCTTGAACTTCTCTGTCTGAGTTATTCAAAAACTAAATAGAGAACAAAAATGCACAAGGGCTCCATCCTTGTGCTTTAGAAGGGCACTGAAGCAAACCTTTTTTTTCTCTTTCTTCGTAGATCAGTGTAATCCTAGCTATTAGCGAGGCAGAGGCTAAGAATCACTTGAGTCTGCAGGTTCGAAACTGCGCAGGGCAATATAGCAAGACCTAGTCTCAAAAAAAAAAAAATAGCCAGGTGTAGTAGCACTGAAACAAGGACAGCCTCTTCAATAAATGGTACTGGGAAAACTGGTCTAAAACATGCAAAATGGACCAAGACAGTTCCCTCACACCATGTACTAAAATCAACTCAAAATGGATAAAAGACTTGAATGTAAGACCGGAAACCATAATATACACAGAGAAAAATGTGGGCAAAACCCTCCATGAATTACAATCCAGAAATTCATTTCTGTATACATCTATAGCAGGTAAAAAAATGAAGGAAAACAAACAGCTGGGACTACATCAAACTAAGAAGCTTCTGTACAGCAAAAGAGACAACAGAGAAAACAAAAAGAAATCCAACCAAGTGGGAAAAAATTTTGTTCCTCCATACAAGTGATAAGGGTCTGATAACAAAGATACACAAAGAACTCACATAACAAAAACAAAGTGAAAAATCCAGTTTAAAAATGGGGAGACAGCTGGGCACGGTGGTTCGTGCCTGTAGCTTCAGCCTATGAAGTGGCAGGGGCTAGGGATTGCGGTTCAAGTCCCGCCTAGGGCCTGTAGCAAGACCTAATTCCAAAAAAAAAATAGCTGGGCATGGTGGCATCCATGGGAAAAAAAATAGCAAGAGCTAGTCTCAAAAAAAAAAAAATGGGGAGAAAAATTAAAGACACTTCTCCAAGGAGGAAATACAAATGGCCAACAAGCACATGAAAAAATGTTCAATGTCACTAGCAATCAGGGAAATGCAAATCAAAACCACAATGAGATACCACCTTACACCAGTAAGAATGGCCCACACCCAAAAAACAGCAATAACAAGTGCTGGTGAGGATGTGGAAAGAAGGGAACACTTTTACACTGCTGGTGAGAATGTAAACTGTTCCAATCTCTATGGAAAGCTGTGTGGAGGACCCTCAAATTAATGAAAATGGAACTACCATTTGACCCAGCAATTGCTCTCTTGGGAATCTACCCAAAGGAGACCTCAATGCTTGTACAAAGGGACACCTGTGCTCATATGTTTACTGCAGCACTACTTAAAATTGCAAAGTCATGGAAGCAACCTAAATGTCCCAAAACAGATGACTGGATGAAAAAGATGTGGTATATATACACAATGGAATATTACTCATCAATTAAAAATGATAAATTGGATGATTTTATGATAATATGGATGGATTTAGAAGAAATCATATTAGCAGAAACAAGTCAAAAAGAAAAAGACAGAAACCAAATGGTTTCACTATTATATGGGACATGGGAAAGATAAACAAAAAGCCATGAAGAAAAGTCAAAACAAGCTAACAACCAAATTAAAGTACACAACTCAGGGGCAGGGGTGCGAGACAGGGTAGGAATGGTCAGAGAGGGTGGGGTGGTGGATTCCGGAGATCACAAAGATGTGAAATTTATATATAAATAAATTATTTAATTAAAAAATATATATAGGCTATTAGGAATAAAACTATTCTTGGAGAAGACAGTTAAAGAATGTGTAGAGAATTTAAAAGTGCCATATATATATGTATATATATATATGTATATATATATACACATTCATAATTATGCAATGCTAAGAAAGCATGGTTTTAAACTCACTTAGTGAAATATCTGTGACATATAACAGTGATATATACAAACCATAGAAGTGAGCATACAATTTACTCCCATTTTTGTAAAAAACAAGCATGTCAAAGCCTGAGACACTCGTGCACATGAGCACAGGAAGAAGTGCTGAAAGAGGACACGAGGTGTTCACATGGGTCACACCAGGAGTGAAGGCAGTCAACTTTTTACGTTACCTCTTGTCACCATTCTCAAATGATTAGATCATTCCATGGTTACAAAAAAATCTCCTTTTGTAATTTTAAAAGAATCTTATAAAGGAAAAATAAAAATAAACTATTAAGAGTACTGTTTTATTGATGCAAAAACCACAATTGTGTGTAGACAATTTAGAGCCTCTAGAATTCAAGGTCTCTCCCTCTACTCGCTCACCACTATCAGACACAAAACTGACCTCCAGTGGGTGTGGAGAGCAGC
>PVHY01009635.1:30391-55610 GCA_004024945.1 Uropsilus gracilis
GTTCTATTTCCTGACCCAACACCAGCTGGGATAGTGATTTCTAAGCCCCCTTTCTCATCCATACCCTCAGATCCTACAATATCATTTGGCGGTTGTCTGGAACCAGAAGCTAATAAGTAGTTAGACAGATGCCTTCCTAACTTTTCCAACTCAAAAATTACAAGTGGATCTATAAAACACTTAGATGGAAACACTCTGCTAGAAAGACTAAGCCTTGTGGAAACACCAACAACTTGTGCTGTGAATGACTCTGGCACAATGATCAACAAAACTCAGGCTAGAAGAGCCTTCCACTGGCCTCAGCCACCCGTAGTGATGAGTGGTTCTCACTGCAGAGCAGAGGAAGGCCCACTGTGGTGGGGAGTCTAACTGGGATGTGTGTCTCATCTATAAACACAGTGACAAGGCAGAAAAATCAAGCATATAAGCAAAAGAATCTTAGGTCAGAGTCACGGGGGCATGGCTCCTGAATGGCCAAGAATGACGCATCCAACATCATGTGGGACCACTTGGCCAGAACTAGAGAGGCTCCTGGCTCCTTGTCTTCCTTTGGCAACCAGAGGAGATCACAGATCAAGAAAGGGCCTCAAGAAGTCAGGGAGATTGTCTGAACCACATGGAACAGACAGACCAGTATACTTCGAGGTGCCTGCTCAGCCCCAGACTCCAGCCAGAATCCTCTTATCTGTGTGTCTTTCTGTTCATCTGCCTTTCACAAGCCACATGTCAACTGACAGAATGTCAATAAGTATGAGAACGGTCAGAGCAGCTCAGAGTGAAGCCCCTGCCAACCTACACTTGTTCTTTAACTAATAGTGCTAGCGAACATGTGTGGTGGCTGTCAGGCTGTTTTCCAGGACCCTAGCCCTAATACTGGGATATGGCCCATCTTGCTGTCTCTGCCTGTGTTTGGTTTCCTCTTATGGCTTATTAGAGGCTTGTTATTTATTAGAAACAGTAGTAACAATAGCAACTCTCAGTAAGTAAGAGTAATGATTTTTTTTTTTGAGACTACATCTCACTATTTTGCCTGGGGAACCACAGGCTGCCCGGGGTACCATGGATTCAAGCAATCCCCAGCCTCAGCTTCCCAGATAGCTGGGATTACAGATACATGCCACCATGCCCAGCTATATTTTTGCAACTGAGTCTCACCATGTTGCCCCTGGGTGGGTCTTGAACCCATGGACTCAAGCGATTCCCAGTCTCAGCCATACTTCATAGTCTGCAATTTAAGGCATGTGCCACCATTGATTTAGACAGCTCTGGGGGCTTCCCCAGCAGGTCCCTTCTGACCCACACCCGGGAAGGTGGGCAGGAGAGGGACCTTATGTACCACTGAGGAAAGAGAGGCTAGGAGCAGACACATGACTGCTAAGTGTCATATTCAGGGCAAACCCCTCACTCTAGATTGTAAAATACACATCGCCCTATACCACACATTCCTAAAGGTTACTTGCCCTTTCATCCCTAACCTTCAATCTTTCAAGTGTCAGTTTCTAACATCCTGGACTTTGTAAACTTGTGAATACATCTGCCTTACCCATAAAATTCCCATTGTGATTTTAGAGACTCTCTTCTTCTTCTATGCCAACTTTCTTATTTCCATTCTGACAGCTGCTTTATTAGTTTTCTTGACAGAAAAGAAAAAGCCTTTCACTCCCCGAGTCTCACTGGACTAAAACAGACTGAAATGTGTTTCACAGATGAGGCAGAAACTTTAGGAACTCTTCACCTTAAAATTGAAAGCATAAATGGTTGAAATGGATTTTGACAGAGCCATGACAATGAATTTGGGGACTTTAGAAAGTGTATCTACTGATTTTTTTTTAACCAAGTGACAATAGTATATAATATATAATAGTATATAATATATATAACAATAGTATATATTATATAACAGGTTCTGAGTCTTGCCAGAACCTGTTCATCAGGGACTGGCAGAAAGGACCAAGCTTGATTCCAAGGTTGCATCTTTGATGTTGAGAGAGAGAGAAAGAGAGAGAGAGAGAGAGAGAGAGAGAGAGAGAGAGAGAGGGAGGGAGGGAGGTAGGGAGAAAGAGAACTACGTAAGTCTAATAAGAGAGTGAGAGGGAAAAAAGAACAAAAGCTTAAAAAAGAAAAAGGAATGAGGATCAGAGAACCTGAAATAAAATGCCAAATAGCTAACAGTGAGACCCAGGGATATTTCTGGGGCCTCCCCCTAGGACATGCTGCCTCCAGGCACAGCAGCCTGAGTGCTCCATTCTCATCTCTCCCTTCAGCATCATACACTCCTGTCTCACTGTGTACACGGTGCTTCTCGGCCTTGTGCCACTGGTGCTACTCTCTTTTAAGGAGAGTACCATGTAGACCACGCAAACCAGTCACTCTGAATTACGTGTTCCCCACAGCAAATGATTCTCCAACATCAGCTGCGTTCCCCACAATCAACTCAGCCCTAAAACCATCTTTCCACTGATCACATCAGATCCCAAAATTAAGGGTTCAGTCCCACAAGACTGCCCTCCCCTGCACCACACCAATTTAATGCCAATTGCAAGTCCAGGTGTTGTGCTTCTAATGACAGACGATACACTGGAAGGTCCCACAGTGCCTTCCCCCTTGGGTTCCATTAATCTGCTAGAGCCTCACAGAACTCAGAGAAACATTTCCCTTACTACATTTTCAGTTTATTATAAAGGTATGTTCAGGAATGACCAAATGGAAGTGACATGGAGGACAAAGTATGGGGAAAAGGCATGGAGCCTCCCTGCCCTCTCCAGGCGTCCCACCCTCCCTACTTTCATGTGCTCACCCAGCAACTCTCGAAATCCCATCCTGTGGGTTTTCAGGGTGGCTTCATTACATAGGCAAGGCTTCTTAGATCACTGGTCACTGGCTGCTGATTCAACCCCCAGCCCTTCTCCCCTCCCTGGATGTCAGGGGGTAGGAATGCAAGCTCCAACCCTCTATTCTCTATAGGAGCATGGTACCACTGCCAGCCTCCACCCGTAGGAGCTTTCCAAACATCACCTCATTAATATAACCTGACTTGTGGTTGAAAGGGGTTTGCTATGACTATCAGGACACTTTTATCAGGACACTCACATCACCTAGGACATTGCAAGAGTTTTAGGAGATCTGCCAGGAACAGGAAGAACACCAAATGTACACTGCGTAATATAAATGATAGCAACACAACTGGCTACCATGCCACCACCTCACTCTCACTCTGTCCTGCCAGCTCCTCTAATTCCTGTGAGCTTTGAGATGCGGACAGAGAGCCACAGGCCTGTGGCATTAAGCAGACATTCAACCAGAGTACAAAATAACAGCCTCTCCCCACATTTGGGGACTGCATACCCACTCCTCCTCTCCCCTCTCATGCCACATATGCCCTCCCACATGGACCACAAGTCACAGATTCCCCTTCACACCCCTACCCAGTCATTTCCCTTGCCCTGGGGGAGCAGGGGTAGTGGAACAGTTAGGGTGACTACAGGTGACAGCTAGATTAGCTCTGGGCTACCTTGTTAAGCCCAGAGGGAGAACTCTGTTCCTGATGACAACCCTCTTAGAACCTCAGGACCCTCAGATTTGAACCCCAGGCATCAATTCCAAAATACCAAGAATCCCAGCCAAGTTCTGTGACAAAGACATTACAGGTATGGGGACAGAGAGGTAGCGATGGGATGTGTGCTGTGCCCAATATGGAGTCTGCTGGATAGCAGATGGGGACTAAGAAAGAAGCTAAGAGTGAGAAGCAAAGCATCCCTCAGAACAGGTACCCTAAGTACACTCTAGGGTAAGTTTTCTCTCTTTCCTAAGGAACTTCAGCTTGTCAGGGACAAGCTGAACAGGTACCAGGGGCCTGGGATTTGGAGCCTGGCCAGGGCAATCATATCTTGGTGCTGCTCAAAGCTGAGATCCCAGGATAAGAAACCAGGTCCTTGTCTCTCCACTCCACACTAGCACTGGAAATACTGCAGCTGTTTTAGCTCAGAGGTACAAGTCTTTCTCCTATCAACAGAGAATCATTGCACCAGAGCAGGTGGGTAAAAAGGTGGTGGAGCTACACGTGAAACGTGGTCAGAGCAGGGAATACTGCTTCCTGCACCCGCACACTGTGACAAGTAAGAGAAAGTTCTGCCACAAACAAGAACATGAGCTCATGTCCAGGAGCCGTGTGCCTCAAACAGCCACATCCTGAAAGCCACCGTCCAGATGAGTGAACACATCTGAAATGAGCAATGATACCTTGTCTCTCCTCTGGCAGCTGGAGGAGAAGAAACCAGGTGAGGAACTCTGCCTCTCTCCTGTCAGGTCAGGAGTGGGCCAAAGCCAGACATGGCCTGCCGCCTCCTCCCAGACCAAACACACCTGGAGACTGGTTCTGCCTAGTTATATACACAGGAACCAGCAGTCTGCCTGCTGAAATAATTATTTAATTATTAATTAGATATCAGAGACTATTCCCAGCTGCTGCCAGACAGAGACCCTTTCCCCTAGATAGGGACCAAATGCTGGGGCCAGGCTGGGGCTGGCATAGCCATGGGCTCCTCAGGCCAGAGCCCACCTGTGGTACCTGCTCATAATGGAGACAGCTACATACCTGCATCCTGGGCATTCTGTAAACTTGAGATGGGATGACTGTGGATGTGTCATAACATGAAGCACAACAGATGATTATAAAGGCAAATGAGGGTTTCCTCAGAGAAGTTAGAAGGAGGAAAAGGAGAAAGGGTCTCACTGACTGCATTTTCTGGTTACCCTACTAACCTGTCCTTATGTTTCAGGCAATTCCTTGCTCCCCAGCTAAGCCCTGAAAGCTGCCCCTCCAATCTCTTCTACATTGTTCTGAAAGTTCTAGAATGGACATCCGGGAGTATCCTGCCAGTCCACTGATGCAGCAGCAAGGGGACCAGGACCCAAATGGAGTGGTCAAAGTCTGATTTTCTTGGAATCAAATCTGTGGAGCACCCTTGGTCAATATTGACTCAGCCATGCCTTCTGAATTCACACCCAGAGATACAATGCTGTGGATACCTCAGGCCATCCCACTAATGGCAAGATCCCACAGCAGTGATGCCATGCCCTCCATTGCCAGAGCTTCCCTTGCCCTCCCTATCTTCTTTGGAAAAGGTCAGAACCTTTCCTGGAAGACTGAGGTTATAGCTATAAAGTCTACCTGGGTTCAATCCTGCCAGTGGCAACACCTTCCTCCCTGATAACAGGCAAACCAGCTGAAAATCAATTTTCAGCAAAAGGTTTATTCTGCTAGGTGTTTCAGTGGGTTAGCCAGTATCATATCCATTTCAGAATACTTTACCTACAGAATACACCCATTCATATAGTTGTGACTTTTGGAATCACATTAATGTTTTACCTACTCAAAACAAAAATAAAACAAAATCAATAAGGATGAGAGATAAGAATTAAAATAAAATGCAAAGAGAAACAAATCATGCTAACTGTATTTCAAATGAACTGAAAGTGGAAAAGAACTCACCAGAGTCATTTTTAAGACTCACTTTGACTATGTACTCTTCAGGCTCAAAAAACAACCATACACTAATATTAAATTCTAGAAAGAAAGTTTGGGGTTTTTTGTTTGTTTTTCAGATTTGCTATCTTTATTTTGAAATAGAATTTTATAAATTGCTTTCAAAGGATTTACATTGATATATGTACACACATTTTTGTGTGTATATCCAATTACACATCTAAGTACATGCCAATATGTAAACATACATATTTATATGCACATATAGACAAAGAGAGTGAAAACGGTAAAGAAAATGTGATATATGTTAATCAGGAATATGGATAAAAATTAAAGTACACAGACATTCTTTTTTATCATTTCTGCCTAAGATTATTTTGTAGTTAAAATAAAAAATTAGAAGAAAATAAAACATTCTTCTCAAAATGAAGCAACCATTGTAACCAAAGTGAGATCCAGTGCAAAACAAGTTGATATTTTAGTCTGGGCTGGGAAGTATACAATTACCTTCCTATATTTAAAAGATTATTACTTTCACCGACTTCTTATGATCTGGAAGTCCTTCTATCATACAGATGTGTGAGTAATCAGGTGTCCCAATAGGAGATATTTGGGAAATTAGACTGTTTTCTAGATGACCTTAGGGAGATAATTTCCTCACTTGGTTTATTCCATATTTACCATATTTTTCTGGGTGTGTCCCAAAGTTTTTCTTTTGTGGGGACAGGAATTTTTTTTGCATGGTTAAGAGTTTGCAAGAGTGGAAAGCTTCAAAAAATAGATTTTAATTAAAAACATATTTTCTGTGAATTACAGAATGGAGCAAATAAGAAAATGTATCGAATGGTAGTCAAGTATTTCACTCTCATAGGAAGGAATTACAACTAAAAAAGAGGAAAGAATAGAAGAATGAATGTTGTATTGATGAATTGGAATTAAAGGTGTCATCAATTAGAATTTATGGTTTTTAATAAACAGAAATCAGCACAGCTAGGTAAAGATTTTTTTCTTCTCTCTGTCCACTTAAGTCTCTACTAGTCAAGATAATACTATACCAATGAACATTCATAGCAACCATATCTTTTTCTCTAAATATCATTCTTTAATGAGCCAGGACTCTGGAGAAATGACTGATTCAGGGTTGAGGCAGAAAAGTACAAAATGAGCCTGGGACACTCTGTGCCAGAAAATAAAGTGCAAAAATAAAAAAAATTAAAAAATGATGAAGACGCATCACAAGGACACAGAATTCAACTTGAAAGGGGCTCCTGCTGATCAAATCTGAAACAAGTAAGTAGAGAAAAACAAATAAGAAGAGCAATAGAATATACATGAAAAGAAAAGGAATCTGAGTCAACTAAGATATAAATAAATGAATAAATTAAAATACAAGGAAGATGGAAAGTCCCTCCTGACAGGAGAGAGCCAATTAGGATATGCTGAAAGACGGTGTTAGTAAATCACCACCACGGCAGCCACAAGAGTAAAAACTGTGCTACAAATCATCAGTGGATGCTAAAGCAAGGGAGTGAAAGACTGATGAGGACCAGGATATTTCCAGAGCACCCCTCACAACTATTTACTAACTACAAAGGGAAAAACAATAGCTTTAGAATGGATTAACCTACAGATAGCACCTCAAAAGAATAAAGTTAAAATCATTAAGAACAGGACAAACTGAGATCTTGACATGACACCTGGAGAACAAAATTACTCCCTGAGTTGCTGCCAAAAATACAAAGCCAAAACCTAATCATAGGAACCATGTCTCAAACTGAGGGATGTTCTACATAATAACTAAGTTGTGGTCTTCAAAAACGGTCATGTTCATGAAAGACTCAGGAACTGTTTCAGATGGAACTAGGTACCACGGACCATCCTGAACCAGGGGAAAAACTGTTAGGTATTAGTGGGATAACTGGTGAAACTGGAATGTAGAACTGTGAGTTAGATAATTGGATGTTAAATGTCCTGACCTTGATGAATACACCGTGGTTCAACAAAGAAAATTCTTATCCTTCAGAAATACACCCTGAAGTATTTATGGAAAGGGACCATGATGTCTGAAAATTATTTTCAAATGATTTAGGGAAAAATATGAATAGACAATATAACAATTAAAATATATAAATATATATGGACATACAAACACCTATAAAGAGGGTGTAAGTAAATGATAAAGCAAAGAGCAAAACACTGACTGGTAAATTTGAGCCAGGAGTATATAGGGGTTCTTGGTAGCAAAAGGTTAAAAATAAATAAATAATAACTTCAATAAAAGCTATTTTTATAAAAGAATCTAGACACTTGTGCTAAAAATAGCTTCTATACCCTCGTGCCCTACATAGAACAGTTACTCAGTAAATGTGAGTACTAAATTAACTGAAGGAATGAATGAAATGTGATTTAGAAAGTGACATCAGACAACATTTTTAAGATGTCAGAGTAAGCACTTTCCTAGTTTCCAAACTACTGTGCAAAGGACAGAAAAGATTTTTTTAATATAAAACTATAATTAAACTGGAAAGAAGGAAAGAAAATCAAATACTATCAGACATTTGGAGGAATTTCTGCAGGTTTGGCAGGATGAAAAACAAACTAAAGGGAGACAAAAAGAATTGTCTCCCAAAGCACCTAAGAAGTTCCAAGTACAGAGGCAGCTAATTTTAAGAGTGATACCAGCCCCTGGCACCCATTGGGTATCATGTTGCCCCGATGGTTTTATCACCACTTACAAGTAACACATATGGCATTTATGGCATAAAGACCAGGGATGTTGCTAAGTAGGCCTATGTGGTTGGCAAACTCTATAGTCTTCACTGAAGTAGTACAATTTTAGTTCTAATTAATGACGAAAAGTTGAAAATAAACACTTAACCCTTAAAGCAGCTGCTCTCAAAACCTCTTTACATTCTTAAAAACTATAGAGGACCCCAAAAAGTTTCTGGGTGTGTTACACCTATCAATGTTTACCACATTAGCCACTCAAAGAAGATACTTAAAAATGTTTATTAATTGACTTAACAATAAGTCCATTATCTGTTAAAATGAAAAACACATTTTCATAAAAAATAGCTATTTTTCCCAAAAGGAAAAAAAGTCATGAAAAGAGAGGCTTTATTAAAAATTTTGCATTTTTAGTGCCTGGCTTGAAAGAAAACAGCTGAATTTTCATGTCTACTTCTACATTCAATTCACCACAAAATGTTGTTTCTGAAGTTCATGGAAAAACTTGCCTCTGCACTTCTGTATTTTTTCAACATATGAAAGAAATTACTGCCACCCTAAAGGTAAGAGAAACACACAAAAAACTGCAACATAAAATATAAGAAACAGCAGTGACTGCATATGAGTCAGAAGAATTATAGGAAATTGAAAGAACTTAAGATCCTGTTGCTCAGAAGCAGCAAAGTTCAATGACTTAAAAGTGTTCTTTCTTTCCATGTGTCCAAAAAAGTCACTTGGTTATGCAGTAAACACACACACACACACACACACCCCAATCTTACTATTTATAAATGGTAAATCTTACTACTATTTATACTATGTAAATGCTATTTATAGACTTCAAATTTTTAGAAACAACTAGAACAAATAAGAAAATGTTTATTATAGTTTTTAAAAAAATTAAATTTATTAACTTGGTCAAAACATTGAAGCATAAATATATTATTTAAAGTTACAATTTAATTACAAAGAAAAATGAAAGCCAGCAACCATCAGCAGTGGCTGTCTCTAGGGAGGCAGGGTGAAGCAGAGGCAAGGGAAGGCTTCTATTTTATGTCACTCTATTGTTTGAAATGTCCATAACTTCATGAAACACTTATGTGATAAAAATACTAATTTATTTTTATTTTAAAAAGTTGTCATTTTATTAGAAATATTTTTTAAATAGAATGGAATTTTTTTTGCTGACCTCCAGTTAATAATACTATTTCCAGTTCAACTTCATTTTATGCATGAATTCACTGAAAGTTGCCTGTGAATGAAATCACATTTTGAATATAGTGAATGAACAGCGTACTTAAAGATAGCAAAGTCTTTTGGAAAATTAATGCTTGTCCTTAAAATGTGTGTATCTTTTTAAAAAAATATATAAATTTTTTTTTTACTTTGCATTGTTCTTTACTGACAACTGCCTAAAATGAAAAAAGCAGAATTATTCAAAATGGGTTATGGCTTTTTAAGTTAAATTCTATGAGCACTGGGCTTCCTACTCAGGCAAATTTATTTACCTGAATCAGACATAACTACTTTGGTGTAGAGAGGAGTGCCCAGCCACTGCTGCATCACGTTCATCTGGAAGTATCTATATACGGAGCTGCTGACAGGGACCAGGATGTGGCCCAGAAGCCAACTATAGCCTAAAAGAGTAACACTGTCCTGTTTTCACACAAACCCATGGTATTTACCCCACTCTCCCTTGCTTTCCTTGGGCCTGTCTGCATGGAGAAGAAAACATAAACCCATATACCAAAACAAGAACAGAGGAAAGGTAAACAGAACCAGAATGTCTCCCGAGAAGTGTAATACCAAGCAATACCAATACGATAACTATTAGAAATGCATCAAAACCTGAACATGTACAACCTCCATGAACTTTTCATGCCAACCTGTTCCAAATCACACTATAGTCACCACAAACATCAGTCTTTTAATGAAGGTATTAAAAGTCAGAAGAAGAAAAAATTAGAGTGGTATTAAATAATACTTGACAATAATTAAAAAGCAAAAGATATTGATTTGCATTATATACTGAGTACATATATTTCTTTAAATATTACTACCATCATTTGATATTGCTCTATGGATACAGGTCTCTCTAAAGTCTAAAATGCTATCCTGAAGACAGATATTTTGGTCTGAAAAAGTATAGCGTGAGTGGGAAAATATGCTAAACTTCAGTTGCCCACCCTCTAGGAAATCAGGGTGTTCCACTAGGACAGATTAAAATCTAAGCACCAGCAAGGGGCACCTTCCTCAAATTGCAAGAATAGTATTTCACCATCATTACCCAGTCATTACCACAGCACCCAGAATTCTCACTGTAAACCCCAATCTATTAGAGGATAGAAAAGGTTGCACTTTTTTCTATATCTGGTCACAGATGAAATGTACCTAAAGCAGTAAGAAGTTTTAAGTCACCTAGTCCATGCATTCACAGCTAAGCAGAAAGCATTGACCATGCTTTTTTTTTTTTTTTTTTTTTTTATTTAACATCTTAGTTGTTATAATAGCTGGGGAAGGACTGACATCCCCCACCCCCGGGGAGTTAACCAGTTCTTAGAGAGAGCAAAGGGCTCACCAAGAGCACAATTTTCATATGGAGATATCAACCAATTCTGAGTAGTATCCCAAAACAGTCTCTCTAGCCAACTCTCCTAGAGCAAGCCAGTATTCCCTCTGCCCTAAATCATCCCAAGGCCAGATATCAGGTAACTGGAGGCCTGTAGCCCAAAACCTGCAGAAACCATTCAGACTAGTCACTCCCAAGCTATTCACGCTGCCCTTCCTTGTCTTTCCCACACCAGCCCCAATAAAGGCTGGTGGTTCAGGCTTTCCCTGCTGCTGCCTCCCGACCAAAACCTGATTTTCCTTCTGGTTGGCCATGGTATTGAGAATGCCCCCTTTTTTATAAAAATTAAGGAAAACACATTTTCTTTCATTGGCATTGACCTGTCCATGTCATTGCTCAGTCACCCCCATAAATGGAGATTCAGCAGATACAAAATGAGATGGATCCCACTTAATCTATTTCAGTGACCTAATCATGGTCATTCCAGTTTCCAAGACATCTTTACTGAAAGAATCCTCCATTTTACTTTTGACAAATCCGCAGTTGCTTTTTCGGGGCCAGCTTAGGTTAAGTGACAAACTGGACTGTAAGCTGGAAAGAGGTGAAGACAGAGGAGAGGAGGAGAAAAGGTGACAGTGTCCACGTGATCAGAAACACCTTAATCTTGAGCACAATTGTTGTCCTTTTTTCATCCCACAAACCTGCACCATAGAAAAGATGGCCCTCAAAAAAAAAAGAAAAAAGAAAAAAAAAGAAAAGACGGCCCTCGGGTCCCTGGCTCTCGGGACTCCCTTGCCAGCGGGGAGCCAAGGGGGGTCAGGTTTCTCAGGTAAGACCCCCCCCATCGGGATAGGTCCCAGAGGGAGGATGGGGTGGGGGAGCTGATCCCACCCACCAGTGGATGGCTGCTTCACAGGGTAGCCATCTGTAGCTCGGCTCCGCCAAGCCATGTTGCCCTCTGCTCCTGGTCCAAGGGGAGGATGGAAGGGCACACTCCTGGCCGTCCCAGTCCACCCCTGCACCGGGAGTTACCAGCACGTGGGCAAGGTGGGGGAGAGCCCCTTCCATTTCTCTCTTACTCCAGCTAAATTTTAGAGGACCAAGAATATGCGCAACACCAACCCCAACATAGAACAGGTAAGGGACCATGCAAAAATCCAGCCCACAAGCCTGAGCTGGACACAGCAGATAGACAACCAAGAGAACCAGTACATGTGAGACAAGAGAAACAACTGTAGAGACACGATGTCACCATGTGCACTTGTGCGTTCACCGGGCAAAGAAGACGGGGAACTTCACTTTGGAGATGCCTTCAAGGAGAGCAACACACCCTCCCCACACTACGGGAGAGGAGAGGAAGACCAAAGGTGGGGTAATCGGTCCCACATCAAAACTGCAAAATGAAGCAGAGATGATCTTCAAAGGCCATTCACAGCCTGGCACGGTGGCTGGTGCCTGTAAGCTTCAGCCTATGAAGCGGCCAGGGATAGGGATTGCGGTTCGAGTCCTGCCTGGGGCCCGTAGTGAGACCTACTCCCAAAAAAATAACTGGGCGTGGTGGTGCACGCCTGTAATCCCAGCTACCTGGGAAGCTGAGGCTGGGGATTGCTTGAATCTATGGTACCCTGGGCAACAAGAGCCTGCGGTTCCACGGGCAAAAATAGTGAAACCTTGTCTCAAAAAAAAGGGGCCATTCACAGACACCTGTATTCACAGAGAAACTTCTTGACCAACACTACTGGGGGCAAGACCCCCTAAATCTCACAACAGAGCCATAAGGAAAAGCAGCAAAGCAATGGAGATGGGATTGGAGAAGACGGCCTGCAGCAAGAAAACATGGACAGATCACAAATGAATAGAGCCTGGCCACCCAATGCAAACTTAAGACTGAAAACCTAACAGCAAGGCTCGCCTGGATCTAACAACACAGTCCCTCACCCAGTGAAAGGACACTGCCATAGGAAAGAGACTAATGGACTTAGCACAACTAGCAAAAAACAAAGAGTGGGGTTTGAGAGAATGGAAGGGGCACCAGAGAGAGGAGGGAGGGGGAGGTATCCCCCCAAAAAAAAACAAACCGAAAAGCAAAACCAAAAACACAGAGGTTATGATCTAAAGAACAAAAGAACAAAATAAACTAAAACAAAAGAAACAAACAAACAAAATAAACAATTAAAATAAATCCTAACACTTCAAAATGGAAAAAAAGAAAAGATGGCCCTTTTCTGTCACTTCCGAAAGCTCGCTCTGTCTGGGAACAATTTGTGGTTTTACAGTGCTGTTAACACACAACAGCCTTCACTTCATGGAGCCTTTTATAAACAATACAGATAAACTTGTATTTGTGATCTGTACCTTTCTTACTAAAGGGATTCCCTGAAAATCAATTGAATTAATGGTCTACAAAAGCTGGGAGGGTGAGGAGTGAGGACCCCAAGAACCTCAGAGCTGAGCTCTGTTCTTCCACACAAGCACTCTGGACCCCAGTCTCCTGGCCTGCGGAGGAGAAACTGCCAAGAAGGCCTTGTCCCAGGTCCCTTCCATGCACTGCTTTAATCTCTTTGCCTGCCACTAAGAGATGGGCTGTAACCCAGGGTGGGGTGCCACAGCTCACTTTCCATATTAGTTTTTGTAGATGCCAAAACAGGCCTGAAAAATACACAGTAGTAACATAAGTTGGTTCTTAACTGTATACTGGCTAATGAGAACACAGGAAATAAGAGCAAAATACTCACAATGAAGCCTGACACCAGTGCTCAAAATCACGTTAAAACTTAAAGATGGAACACATTTAAGATGACCCAGAGCTGCACAGCCAGGTGAGCAGCCTGGACTCCAGTTTGACTCTGCCACTCCGAGTGTAGTGGTTTTGGACAAGTCATCAATGGCTCTGGGTTTGTTTCTTGGCATGCTAAGCAGGAAGACTGGGCCTAAAGATGTGTAAGGACCCCCTCTGTCTCTTAGAATGCTCAGATCTGAGTGCCTCTCTTATTGGTGTGTGGCCCTCTCCACCTGTACCCCACAACTAGCCCACTCTTTCTTACTCTTGCTATGCCATGCTGACCTAGTTAAGTGAAAGAACTGAGGAGGAGACTAGGAGAGAACAAAGCAGGACAGAGGGCAGGAAATTAGGCAATGCTAGGGTACAGCACAGGGACAGACATGGTCACAGCCTGGATGTCAGCCAGTCTCATATACCTGGAAACCCTTCCTCCAACACATAGGTCAGCTGCTCTGTGGGGGTACCTCCTCCCTGGGTCTGCACTGGACTTTTTCACAGGGTGACTACATTAGGCCAGCCAGACTTTAGCCCACGGACTTCCTAAAATAGGGTCCTCTTTGACCCACTTCTTCTGGGTCAAAGTGTATGGAGGAAAGCTGGATGAAGAAGAAAGAATATGAGTCACTCATACAATCTAGTCTCTGGCTTTAGGGAACTCATCTCACGCCATAGCATGACACAGCATCCCTTTAAGTTTCCCTGGAGACCATCCAAGCTGGGGAGGAAGACAAAAGCCACAGATTAGCTGGAGGCATTCCTTGTTCCATAGTAATTAAGAGATTTCTGCTTCAATATCTCCAGCAGCAGCTGAAGATTCTAGCAAGAATAGGCACTGGTAATCTGAGCTGTATTTTCTCACTATTCCTAGTGCTAGAAGGCTTTGATCCTGCTAGCCTGCAGACCACACACAGCATATCTGCTTCCTATCTGCCCTTCTCAGGCTACCTGCTTTCTCCTGCTTGCTTCAGTTTTGTGACACACCATGTCATAGGCCACTCTGTCCCTTGGTTGGCAGGGGCAAACACAGACTCTGCTGTTGTTGGCTTTTGAGCCACATCCCTCTCTGGCACCCGCTGCTCGTTCACTTTCCAACATACTCTGGCTTTCAGTGTAAAATCTGCTTCATCCAATCATTAAACACGCATTGTCTTTCGAGCTTAACATGTGATTGGCACTCAGCCATATCCTTCCACAAATGGCATGAAAATCAGGTAGGTTCACCCCATCTCACAGTCATGGACACACACTGGAAGCCCTTGAGCAAACTTCCAAGCAAGGTACCAGTACATCTAGTGACACAGTCAGAATCTGGAACCCAGGTTTCCAGGTCAAGTTCACAACCAAACCACACTGCACACTAAAGAGCCTGAGAACAAAAACTCTTGGAACAAATCTCCTACCTGTCAGAAGTTCAGGAGGTGTGTGTATACACACACAGGCCTACAGAGTCTCTCCTTCCCCCTAAATGGACCACCCACCCACAAGTTGAACTAGACAATGTTCCCCATTCTAATTTTTGGCCAGTAGAATCATTCTTGATTTGGGACAACTGCCTTATGTCTTCCATTTGACTTTGCTATGCATTTATTTGCCAAATAAACCTTCTGATTATTTATATTAGGATCTCATCTTCCAAATATATACTCCCTAACTTAGTTTTATTACTCAACATTTACTAAGTCTCTTATCAACTTGAACACTGTACTAAACATTTACATGTTATCTCTTTTAATCTTCTTAACTCTCCAGAGTAAGTTCTATTCTTGCAGTCATCTTATAGTTGAGGAAGTGGAGACTTGCACAGGTTAAATAACTTGCCCAATGTCAGTATTTGAACCCCAGCAGTACATGGACCTGTAACCACATCTTTAGAATCAGATCTATACTATAGACTCTTCTCTGTTGATCTCTCTCTCTCACACACAAACACACTCACACAACACACACACGTACACCCCTCCCTTACGGTCCCTTGTCCTGAGAAAAAGGCAATCCAATCATTCCCATCTCCACCTAACTCACAAGTACCACCACACTGGCAAAATTTCCTAGAGGTACTCTACAGACACAGTGACCAAGAAAAAACAGATCTGAATGCACCGTCTGGCCTAACACCCACCAGCCTCTCTTCCCACTGGAAGACATGTTGCTCAGGTCCCAAAGCTCTTACCAGAATTCCTGATCCCCAAGATTGGAGTAAAGGTAGAAAAGTTATGGAAGACCAGCCACACTCAGAGTCTAGCGTAAGCACATCAGCCATCCAGCCTACAGTCTGTTCCCCAGACAGTCTCCTAATTTACCATCCACATACCTTTGCTCATGCCATGGGAAAAGGAAACGTTAGAACAGAAAAGATTAAAGCCTGGCCATAACAGACTTGGGTTCAAAGTGCCTCCATTTTCTGTCTGCCAATACAAAAGAATCATATCTACTTCAGAATGTTGTTGCGAAGATTAGATGAAGCCATGAACATTAAATGCTCAGTGCAAAGTCAGTACTCTCCCAGTGGTAGTTATTATCATTTTCTTATCCTCTCAACTTGGGTGTGCTTCCCAACTTCACTGCACATTCTACTTCCATCAGTACTTCAAGATCACATGAAATGGCAGCTCTCCCAATCCCTAACCAGGTAAATTCACTTCAGTAGAATGAGCATTGATGGGGCATCATCTATAATGTAATAGAACACTTTCTAATAGCAGGTATTGGAGATACAAAAATGAGGAAGACATGCCCCTGAACCTAAGGAGTTGAAACCTTAAGGGAGACAGGAAGGAAAGCTCATTTCAGTACCACTGTTAAATACAGTGATAGATCACTATATTTACAGATCGTGGAAGTCTAGGGTGGGGGGTGGGGGGCAAAACAAGTTTGAACTGAATTCTGAGGGCAGTGAGAAACCAGTAGAAGGCTTTAAGCAGAAGAGCCAAAGTCACAGACTTAAACTTTAGAAGTAATGTGGGAGGAAAAAGTAAGGAGGATAAGAATAATCCAGTCAAGAGATGATAATGTGGACAAATCAGTACAAGGGAAACAGATGAAAGAGCTAGGCTTCAAATGTGTCTACAGTGAATACCCAGGGCCTTGAGAATGGACATCAAGGGAAAGGCAGGGAGGAGACACAGAGGCTTTTGCATCTATCACATTTCAAAAATCAGCTCTCTTAGGCACTTAAGACAGTTCAACCTGCATCGTGTTTATCTGGCCATTTGTCCACTTGGTTGGTCAGCTACTTAAATGGAGCAGTCCATTTAAACTGCTCTAGGTTCTTGGATATCTCCCGTGACAAATTAGTTGAATAAGTGTCAACAAAGACGAAGCATGAGATAGGCACAGGGGCTGGGGAATGATGACCTTTGGGTGGAAGTTGGGTATAAAGAAGATGTGACAAGTTTCAAACTCAGATTGGGTCACTCAGGTTGTGCAGGGCCTAGGCTAGGTCTGGATTCTGGTAATGGACACAGTTCTAAATAGGGGAGAAAACATTACAGCTGAGCTTAGCAGATCCCTCATAAAGAAATGAACCAAAGAAGTTCTTACTGGTCTCTTTTTGTAATACCTGAGGACAAAGACCTCACATTTTTCCACCTAGGTGTCTCCTTTGTATATAACATGGCACCCATTATTTAGCAAGCAACCCATAAACACATGCCATGTACTTAAATGCCAAGTGCAGTCTTACAAATCCAAAGGAAATGCATGGGAAGTAGGGTAAGACTGACAAAGCAAGGTCTCTGAGAGTCCTTGAACACACTAAATACATACACACAGATCTTTTTACCCAGGAGTGAACAGAGCATGAGCCTGAAACATCTTTGAGAGGCCAGTCCAAGTTTCCAGTCACTCATTTCTTGCTTGGTTCTGGGGCTAGGAGCAAGGGTCTCACAAGGGCGCAGGTATACAACCAGGGGAAGGAAAGCAGCACCTTTTGCTGAATTCTTACCACCTGCCAGCCTTCATGCTGTAGCTCCCACATGTACCTGTGTACATGAAGAGGAGGCAACTCAACAGTATGGATCCCTCCACCATCCCTGAACCCCATCAGCCTCCCAGGTCTCTGCCCTTTGGGTCAAATGTTCCTACTCACTTAGTGTTCTGTGAGACCTTGAACAGATTATCTCCCTTGGGGAGGGGAGGTCGCTCTCCCAGCTTAAAGCCAGGAAATCCATCTATCCTTCCCTACAATGCATGAGACAGAAATCCAATGTTCAGAGAAAACTTCAGGTTGAGCAATCATTAAGTAGCAAAGTACCTGGGTTAGGGCAGTTTCCAGGAAACATCTAAGCACAGTTTTCTGTTGCGTTTTTTAGGCAACTTTGTCTTTGGAGAGAGCCATTTAAATTCCATGTCTACATTGAATACTTACTATAATTAATCGTCAACACGAAGAAGATAAAGAAAAAAGGAAAACAAAAAAAATCTACAGATGTCAGAGAATTCAGAAATTCATTTGACTTCAGTATATATGAGGTTTTTTTAGAAATAAAATTAACTTCTTAGAGTGGCTTGATTCAACATTAAAGTAATTCATATTACTCTGTTCATAAAAGTTCTCCATGGAGGGGGGTGAGGGTCCACCCACCCCCCCCCAAATACCAAAGATTTTTGTGATTAATTTGTTTTTTTTAATTTTTAATTTGTTAAAATGTTTTTGTGATTAAATTGGAACACTAAGATAAATTTCTGAGCTGATTACTTTTAAAAATAGTACTCTGTAATGTTTCCATTCAACTTCCTAGCTTACTCACAGACCTCCCGCCATTCCAGCCGACACCTCCATACCACCCAGGCCTACCTGCTGGGCAGCCTCGTGGAAGAGTTCCTGCACTTGAGACATCGGGGCCATGCTCAGGAAAATGGGGATCCTGCTGGCCGGGGAAGGCTATCTCCTCTGGAAGATAAACACTATCCTTAGTCAGGTTGGCTCCTCCGTGTCTTTCTGTGTTGTCCATTCTTCCTCTCTACCAGACAAAAAACCTGTTCCATCTCATGGGAAACTCATCCCACTGGCCTCTTTGGTACCAAATAGATTGCACTCATCCTCCAGAGCCTGCCTTTGTTGCCATGTAAATGCTAAAGCCAAAGCCTCCCTCCACAGTCTCTTTCTTCCCAGAGTGTCCTCAATATGGGGGTAGGGAGGTCATAGCCAGCTGGTCACCCCCTGAGGGCACAGTTATACACCCCTCACCATCTTGTTTGCCTTGTGAAGCTCTCTCTCCAGAGCACCGCACCCAGGCTCACTGGAACTGTTTGGGAAAGGTCCCCAACCTTTTGGCCCGCTGCCTCTCCCACTCCATCCCACCACTGCCTGCTCCAATGGCCCCGCAGGTGGTGTTTGGCCTCGTGCGCCCTGGTCCTTCGGCTCCCGGGACTACACGAAAGCACCCTGAGGCTGAGATAAGCTCCAGAGCCTGATGATACCTGACACCCTCGGACTCCTGGCTCCGCCGACAGGCGCAGTGCACTCCCACTCCAGTCTCACCCCCAACCCGGAGGAAGGGGTGGGGGAGATTGGAAGTGGGATGGGGCGCGGGGGAGGGACGGAGAAACCCCCAGGCCTCCTCTGGGAGGAGCCCCATGGCCTGGGTGCACACGCGCCGGGACCCGCGCGCGCCAGCGACCGGGAGAAAGAAGGACGGTGTCCCTGGGCCGGGGGCTCAGGGGACCCAGCCCGACTCCTTACTGCAGGACAGAGCTAGCGCCTACCGGGCGAGGGGCAGTCCCTGAGACCACCCGGTGCACTCCCGCCCCAGGCCCACCCGCCCTCACCTGCTCCGCGACGCGAGCTCCCGCGCTGGGTCCGCCCCGGCCCCGCCCCGCCGCCACGTGGCTGACCCGGTGCCCGGGGTGCGAGTGGCAGCTGTCAGGCGGGCGAGGCGGGTCCCGCCCCAGCCCCGGGCTCCAGGCTTCGCCCGCACCTGAGAGCCTCCGGGTGAGTGGAGTGGGAGGAGCCGCTAGGACCTGGGCGCCACCAACCGCGCCCCCAAGGGCTGCGCGACCCCTGTCAGCGCCGACCCGCCGGAGAGAACTGGACGGAAGTTCTGACCCGGGATGCGGGGAGACAGCGGGCGAGAGGGGAGAGGCCAAACCCTCATTCTTGACAGGACAGGACAGTTGCTGCCCTCGACAGCTAGAGTAATGCCACGCGCGCCGAGGTGCCCAGCCCTCAGATTAGGGACGAAGATGCCACCCCACACAGGAGTGATGGAGGCTGCGGAGCCGGAAGGCCGCGGCTCTCACACTGGTGCCGCAGGAGCTCCGGGGATCTCAGGGCGCGGCTGACTATTAGACTGACAGAAAGTAAAATTGTTTTTGCTAAAAAATACAGCGAATGTAATTCTTAGACTCTAAGAAATTATACTGGTTGTGGAGGGGGTGTAGAGAGAGGGTGGAGGAGTGAAGGAAGGGAAGGGAGGGCATTGCCGCTGGAGACTTGGCAGGTGCATGAGGCTTGTGCACCTGTGGAGGTGGGAAGGTGCACTCCCAAAACTAGTTATGAAAATGATTGACAAATACATACTTTTAAATATAAAATACTTTTAAAAGTTGTTTTGCCAAGAAAGTACCCTCAGGCATGCTGAGGTGTGTGTGCCTGTAGCAAGAGGGGGGGTGGGGTGGAAGGTGTGTTACCACCTGTAACAAGACACAGAACTGGATTTCCCTGGGGTAAAGTAAGGTTTTCAGAGCCCCAATTTGCAGGAGGGAAAAAAAAAAAAAAACACCTAAATTAACATACAGAGATTAAATTATCTCCATTTCCATTCTGGAATATTTCCTAAACCTTAAATAACTTGTTAGGCTTCCATGTGGGCTTCAGAGAAACGGAGGGCATCTGGGAGTACTTCCCACGCCCACACTGAGTCTTTGTGTAAAAATCCCTAAAAATAGAGGTTGCTCTTTTAAAAACAAAAGGGAAGACAAAGCTATGGGAACACTGACAGAACACTCCTGCTCCAGCAAAAAATTTTTTTTCTGTGGAAAGATAAACAACATAAAAGATGCTATTTGAACCTTTTAAAATGTACAATTCAATGGCATTAATTATATTCTCCATGTTGTGTCATCATCACTGCTATTTCCAAAACTTCATCACCCCAAACAGAAACTCAGTATCCATTAATAACTCCACAATCCCTCCACCCCCAGCCAGTGGTAAACTTTAAATTGTGTTTGTCTCTATAAAGTTGCTTTCTCATATTTCATATAAGTGGAATCAGACAGTATATGTCCTTTTCTGACTTATTTTAATTAAAACATTTTACTTTTCTGACTTATTTTACTTTTCTGATTTATTTTACTTTATCCATGTTGTAGCATTTATCAGAACTTCATTCCCAGCAAATAAGTTTTCTGCAAGCAGAAAGAACCCCAGAATAAATGAGATTACCTTTCTATAAACAAAGGATGTATAGGTGGGCAGGGACAGTCATATTATTGGAACCTACTGTTTTCCATAAGTTACATCTTGATTATTAATTTGGGGTCACAAATGACACTGCTTTTGTCTTAAGTTGGTTTCCTCTTTCCCATCACCTTCAGATGAACCTTCCTCTAGACATTAGTGCAAACTTTAAAGAATCCACATTTATTTGTTTATTTATTTATTTATGTATTTATATATATATTTTTTTGGGAGACTAGGTCTCACTATTTTTGCCTGTGGAAGCACAGGCTCTCGTTGTCCAGGGTACCACAGACTCAAGCAACCCCCAGCCTCAGCTTCCCAGGTAGCTGGGATTACAGGCACGTGCCACCACGCCCAGCTATTTTTTTGGAACTAGGTCTCCCTACGGGCCCCAGGCGGGACTCAAACCGCGATCCCTAGCCCCAGCCGCTTCATAGGCTGAATCTTACAGGCATGAGCCACCGTGCCCAGCCTTAAAGAATCCATATTTAATTCCACATCAATCTGCACTAAAATCACTAGAAAAGGAAATCCACCTCTCCATAACCACCTACTTCTTGCCACTCATCATTTTTTCTAAGTAAATGAGATGTTTCCTTTGAAGTTTATAAGCTTCTTCTGAGTCTAGAAACAAATGTATCTGTTTCTTCAAGTTAAAGCTAGAGAAAGATATTTGCAAAGAAAAAAAAGCATATCCTTTTTTTTTTTTTTTTTTTTTTGAGACTAGGTCTCGCTATTTTTGCCCGTGGAACCGCAGGCTCTCGTTGCCCAGGGTACCACAGACTCAAGCAGTTCCCAGCCTCAGCTTCCCAGGTAGCTGGGATTACAGGCACGCACCACCACACCCAGCTATTTTTTTGGAACTAGGTCTCGCTACGGGCCCCAGGCAGGACTCAAACCCTGATCCCTAGTCCCGGCCGCTTCTTAGGCTGAAGCTTACAAGCACGAGCCACCATGCCCAGCCTCAGCATATCCTTCAAATGCAGATTTATCTATAACAATGATACTAATCTTTTAAAAAGTTCATTTCATTGAAAAATATTATCATACATCTTTTACAGAACAATTCAATTTTTAAGATACTATATTTAACCAATTATAAAATAGTCATTGCATCACTAATCTGTGGTAGTTTAAGAAAATGAGAACAACCTAAATGAAAACTTACACACAACTGATTAAATAGCTTATGGTACAGTCACACTACAACAGCCAGCATTAAAAAGAACTAGGTGATGTTATATGTACTAACATAGCATCACATGATAATGATGAAAAATGGTAATTTGCAGAATAATGTGTATAGTTTGCTAGTTTTTTAAAAAGTAGTATATATCTATACATAGTTGGTAGGGAAATACACACCAACCCATTAATGGTTATTGATAGTGGGATTGAGATAATGAAGTGATAGAGGAAATCTACTTTGGTATACAAATTCTGGGTTTTTATTTTTATTTTTATAATGAGCATATTTCTTTATGAACAAACATGAGTAAGAAAATTAAAAGTCAAACTGGGACAGAGTGTATTTTCCAGAAATAAGTGTACTAATACACCCATCCCATATGCTCTTACAGTATGAAACAGACATTCCTTCATAGCTGAAGAGACAGAGTTTAAGTTCTCTCCCCTGAGTCTAAATGGATCATTGCCTGTGCCTCAACCAATGGGAGAAATGGAAACAGTGACTCTGTTTGGCATCCCAGGTTAATCCTCAGGACAACTGATGATCCTCTGGCTTCCTTGCTCTCAAGGTACTTCCTTGGGATCTCCTTAGGGGAAGTCCAGGTTACATGGAAAGCCCACATGGAAGGTCTCACCAATTACTAGCATCAGCCACCAGGCATGTGAACCTTCAGATGATTTCTGATCTCCTGCCTCAGATTCTTCTAGTTGAGGCCCCATACATTACAGAACAAAGACAAGTCATCCTTGCTGGACTCTGTCTGAATTCCTGATCACAGAGACCATGAGAGATAATAAATTATTGTTGTTTGAAGAGTAAAGTTTGGGGCAACTTGTTATTCAGCGGTAGAGACTAATATATAACTCATCCAATCAAGGTAAAATGTATTTCCTTACTTTCACTGTATTTTTATTATTCATTTCATTTCATTGTTTGAATTCTTTCAGTGCAATGCTGTTATATAAAAAAAATCACAATATATACTACAAAACCATAATAATTAAGATGGCATGGTACTGGAACAAAAACAGACACAGACTAATGGAACAGAATCAAAAGCCCAGAAATAAAGCCACACATAAATGGCCAGTTAATCTGTGACAAAGAATATACACTGGAACAAGGACAATCTCCTCAATAAATGGTGTTTGGAAAACTGGACCACTATATGCAAAAGAAAAAAAAAAAGAATCTAGACTATTCACACCATATACAAAAAACAACTCAAAATGGATAAAAGACTTGGATATGACCTGAAACAATAAAACACATAGAAGAAAATATGAGCAAAACACTCCAAGATCTACACTTCAGAAACCTCTTTCAGGACACACTATAGATGTTTAAAAAAATGAAGGAAAACATAAACAGCTTCTGTACAGTACGGTACAGTAACCAAAACAAAAAGAAACCCAACCAAATGGGAAAAAAAATTTTGCCCTCCATAGAAATGATACAGGTCTGATAACAAAGATCTATAAAGAACTTACACAACAAAAACAAAGCAAAAAACCCAGTCAAAAAATGGGGCTAGGAGTTAAAAAGACATTTCTCAAAAGAAGAAGAAACACAAATGACCAACAGGAATATGAAAAAAAATGTTCAACATCACTAATAATCAGAGAAATACAAATCAAAACCACAATGAGATACCATCTTACACTAGTAAGAATGACCCATATTTTTTTAAAAAATGGGCAAAAACGAATGCTAGCATGGATGTGGAAAGAAAAGGAACACTTTTACACTGCTGGTAGGAGTGCAAACTGGTCCAGTCACTATGGAAAGCTGTGTGGAAGACCTTTAAAATACTAAAAATGGAACTACCATTCATCCCAGCAATGCCACTTCTGGAAATCTACCCAAAGGATACAAAAACACTAATTCAAAAGGACAGACACCTGTACTCGGATGTTTTATTATAGCACAATTTACAATTGCTAGGATATGGAAGCAAACCAAATACCCCAAAACAGATGAATGGATCAGAAAGTTGTGGTATATGTACACAATGGAATATTATTCACCAATCAAAAAAGATAAATGTATGTCATTCACAGCAACATGGATGGAGATAGAAGGAATCATGTTAGCAGAAATAAGTCAGAAAGAAAAAGAGAAAGCCTAGGGATCTCAGGGCTGGAGGCCCTGTCCTGAGCTAGGAGAGGGGATTAATAGGCTCTGCCTTCCAAGTCTGGCCCAGTGAGCCTAGTTGGGCTGGAGGTAGAGTTGAGGTCCTTTCAAATGGTGCATGCCCTTGGAGAAGAGATCAAGCACACCCCCGCCTTGACCTAGACCGCTGGCAGGAGTGCAGAGGGTGAGTCCTATGCCACCAGGATCTCAGGGTCTCAGGCCCAGGGATCTCAGGCTGGGGAAACTGGTCTCTGTCTCCACATGGGTAGAAGATGGGGGCTGGGCATCTCTGCTGGTGGGGTGGTCACCCCTCTGGTTTACTCCAAACTCAATCAGATCTGCACTAGGAATGAAAAAACCAGTCTCTCCAGCTGCAGACATAATGGAGAAGAGGAAGCAATAACAGCCCGAGATATACTGCTGGGGAACCAAACCCCTGGTCCACAGTTTTGTGCAACATAAACGAGGCTCCCTCCTTTACCAATCAATGGGGAAAGAAAGCCACAATGATGTAGCTATGGTCCCATGGCAGAACTGCTAACACAAGAGAGGAGAGGAGCTGAATCAACCACCTGGGAAAGTCTCCCCAGCAGGAAATGCCTCCACTGCCAGTGACTGGGAGTTGGATTCCCAAACCAAGATATCAGAACAGTAAGGCGCAGAACCAACAACATGTGACGGACACCAGAAAGGATCCTGGAGAAGAGCACCACATATTTGCCCTACAAGTTCCTGAGGGCTCAGCCTGACTATCTGCCTCAGTTACTCCTAGAGATCCAAGCAGCCTCGTCTGTTGCTGTCTAGGACTGTAAGTCTGCACCCAAGAAAAAAGGACACAGTTTCAGAAAAAGAAAAGACCAGTGGGCCAAGCATGGATCAACAACATGCAGCAAGAGGAGTTGAAGTGACCAGAGGGGGGAGGAGGAATG